>VZRX01021479.1:106535-147204 GCA_013398075.1 Notiomystis cincta | reverse complement strand
TTTTTTTTTTTATTTTTAAGCACATACAACTGTTGGCAAATGAGGTTTAAGTAACTTCTTTTTGGTAGGCATCTTATTTTTTCATTATGAAATATGCAAAGGCATAAAGAATTTCAGCAAGTTGAATATTAATGAAAGCTTCTTAAGAACATTAAATATGTAGTAATTTTTCTCAGATACTCATTTCCAGAGAAGGATGGCTGACATCCAATTTCCTGATACCTGTAGTTGTATCAGTTGCATTTGTTGTAGAGTAATTACAAGTACAACTTAAGAGCTTTGAGAGACGAGTGCATAAATGGACTCCTCTTTTCTTTACTCTCCTGGGAAAATTAGCTCTTAACTGTATTGTGAAGATACATGGAAAGCTGACAAGTTGTGCTAAAAATGTTGTACTTGTATCAGTGTTCCTCTGTGAGTTTCCTTAGTTTCAGCTCTGGTTTTGCAGCTATGTAATTCCATTGATTTCAGAGCAGTCATTCCTAATTTTGTACTTCTGTAAGTCATGCCCTAAAGAAATCTTTCATGGGACAAGGAGGACTTGGCAGAAAACAGTCTTTAGAATGCTGCAGAGTGGATGCAGTTGAATCAAGAGGTAATATTATGAAAGATAAAGCTTTTTTACATATGCAATAGCTATGATTTGCATTGACAGCATGTTGGGGAATAGATTCTTTTAGTTCATGTTACTCCAGGGAAACATTTACCCTCTCTTGCTCAGTATATTTAGAACACTGAAAATAATAAAAACTGGCTGCACCTGACCTGACTCAGACTGTAAATTATTGGTTGCTTTGAAAGATATTTCCACATCCAGTGCATTGTTGACTTAGCAGTTACCAAGGCTACAAGTGGAGGAAGGCTCTCTTTTCCCCCCTTATTTATTTTTTCAGCATACAGTAGAAATGCATCAAAACATTGGTGAGGTGGTGATTGCCAATGTGTCTGTGGGTGGGGAAATTGGAAAATGGGGTCAGATGCATTTTCTGATGCATGTCATGCTTTTTTCTCCAAAGATGTTATTCCCTTGGTTTCTACTGTTGATGACTTTACTGTTAGCAATTTCCCAGTATTTTGCTTTTCACCTTAAACATAATTTTTCAGACCTATCATGTGGCTCTTGAACTGGGTTTAAGGGGATTTTAATTCATATTTTATTAAACATGATGAGAAATAAAGTGGATAATAGATATAACTAAAGAATTATTAATTGTCGCCAAAGCATAAAAGTTCCACACTTTTGCAACCCTTTTCACTCACCTATTATAGTTGACTTCAGGACAGTATGGCCACTTGTAGACCTTTCTGCAGGGATAGCAAAACATTTACAAACATCTTCTGAATGCAGATATTAAAGAATGAAAATAATTTTACAATACCAGATTTTTTTGAGCTCTGATTGCTGTTTCCCTTCAAATCATACTTCCGATTAGAAACCTTGCTGATTTTTCTGCCTGTAGTCTGCAAGGTCCAGTAGAATTAAAGAGGGTTTTTTTTCAGTATGTCTAATCCATTGCAGGTAAATTAGATAACCTTGATTTAAAAATCAGTCTAGAATGAAAGTGAAATATCTTTCAAAGGTGGATCTTGGAGTGTTTCAGAGACTTTTTGAGTGTGCAATAAGGGTAACATAACTATTACTGTGAACTACCATTAAAACCACATTTGTAATAGTTCAATCTATTAGAAAAAAAACCCCAAACTATATATATGTAAATAAAATGGTCAGAATAGAGAAAGCACAGAGGGTAGAAATAAATAGTTTTCACTTTTCTAGTAAAAAATATAACTTGGTATCTGGTCTTGTCATCATGGGCTTTGCTACCAGAAATACAGAGGAGTTTGTGAAATGCTTAGAGAACATCTTGAAAGAAACAAAAGTTGCCTACATTGATAAAATTAACTATTGAACACCAATCAAGACAATTTTGAAATCGTGGGATGTCAGAAAGATATGGCTGGGGGAAGTACTGTTCTGAAAGTATTCATTTACTGATATTTGTATTTATTTGAGTATTAGTATTTTCTTCAGTCACTTTGACTACTGCAAGAGGATGTGATGCTGGGTTTGGGTACACTTAGGCAACTGCTGATGCTCTCTGAACTGATATCAGTGTACTGGGCCTATATCTGGGCTGAGAATGAGAATCTGAGTTATTGCCACACGTTTTCTGTTCTTTTAATGGGAATCTGAGATGTATTGTTTTGGTGGGTTTTGGTTTTTTTGGGTTTCTCTTTCTTGACCTTGTTCACTGTAAGTTGTGCAGTTTAAATTTGTCAAACAGAAGGACAATGTTTCTCTTTTTACATGGACAGACTGAAACTGAGAGAACCTGAGGAGCTCATCTGGTATCTTCTGTAATATCATCCTCTTGTGGGACCCTACTGATCACTTGTGTGTTGATGTGCATTTGATCTTCTTGTCGCTTTTTGTCTTCTCTTGTTCCGCACTTTTGAACGATGTAATTATTTTGGTGCTTCAGCAGGGTGCCTTCATTGGGAAAGTGAGAAATAAAGAAGGAAGAAGAAAATATTCTCAATAGACTTCTGAGAGGGAGAGGGTGAAGGGTTGGCTGGATGTTGCAGCTTACCGTTGTCAAAGAGTCTTTGCTGGAGTTAATGAAAAAGAAAACAGCAAAGAGAAGCAGTGTAGACTGATAACTCTCAATATCTTTTGGATTTCTGCATTTTAGAGTTCAGAAAAAAATTCTCCTCATACACAATAAAATAAGCTCTGGATCAAAGTGTTTTTATTCTTGCAGAGAAATAGTAAAGGGCATTTTTAAAACAGGCAGCAAAAGGGATTGTGCTGCTATTCGTTAGTATGAATATAGAAGTAAGAAGATAAATATTTCTATGAAAATGATACTTCTGATGTTTCAAATGTTTTGATGATTTTCTATGGGAAGAATTGCTATTCATTTTGTGCAGCTTTTATTCCTGTAATATGAGCATGTGTCTTATTTTATCTCTATTTTTATATATTCACCGCAAAAATCTATGTTGGAATTTTCCATAGTTTAAGAACAAAACAGAGCAAAACTACTTATTTCTTGTAGTTTTTACATACTTTCATATAATAACCTGCACATCATTTTTCTCTGCCAGTTCCAGTGGTTATGGCCTAGGACTCATAATGATGATGCTTCACTGGGAATATGAAACAATTAAGGTGTGCTGGTTTGGACACAAATCCAGGAGGAAACAACCTGAAAGGGAGTCTCTCTCCCTCTCTCCTGCCAGCCAAGCAAGCAGGCCCCGGCAGCCCCTCCCTCACGGGTTTGGGAAAAAAGAATTTCTCAAACGAGAGTGAAAAAAACCCTGTTTATTTAACAAAGCGAGTTCCCCCCTCCCGTCCCAGAGGTGGAGGTCGGTGGGTTCCCCACAGTTCTCTCACGTGTCCCAGGCCCAAGGCCCAAGCCCAGCTGGGCCCCGCTGGATCGAGGGGTCCCAACCACGAGTCCCAGAGATGGTGAGCTGGTCTCGGATGAAGGAAACAAACCGAAAACTCTCCAAGAAGGAGCAGAAGCTGCTGAGGCAGATTTCCATCCCTCTCCAGCTGACAGCTGAAAGGAAAGGTTGAGAGCAAACCCCCCTTCCTCCGCTACCAGCAGAGGAAAAAAAGTCTCCAACCGGGCAAAAATATGTAAACATTCCGGCTGCAAGGTCAAGTGAGCTGCTGTGAAGAGTCCTCCTGGCTGCAGTCCGAAGGCACAAAAAAACCTTCCAGCAGGCGATGGGGAATACAAGATTGTCACAGAATCACCCCACGATGTAAGGTTTATTCCAAAGATGTCTGTGGAAGTATATCAGACCTGTACCTGTACATATGGTCTATGGCAAAGTTTTGATTAAAAATATCTTAGTTTTCAGGTAGAAAAGTTTGGAGAGATTTAAATAAAGCTGTGCTGCTTACTCAGGAAGCAGTGATGATTTTTTTGAATAAAAGCACTAAGGAACAGGCTTGGCCCCACGAAAAGTCGTGATTTGGAAGGTGATGAGATAATAAAGGAAGAAAAGATCAAAAGTTTTCTTTCTTTAAAGTTCTTCTCCACGCAATGGAAAAACTTCCATAACCAAACAGACCCAAACTATGTCAGTTGTTTTGAGGGCAGGGGGATGGCAAGAAAACCAATATCTAGTTGTTATGTCAGAAATGAACTTGAAATGCAGGTAAAGATAACCAGCAAGTGAGAAACCTTCCTTCTTTGAGGAAGTTTCCCATTTTGGCGGTTTCAGCCCTACTTTCAGTTTAATACATCAAATTCAACACTGCACTCAGTCACTATCTGGATGCAGTCATTTTCATTCTCTTTTACTTTCTCTAGACCAACTGAATCAGGTTTAGGGAGCAACTTCTTGGCAAGGTGGCAAAAGATGAATAATTGGGTCTATTCCTGCTCATAGGTAGCAAACATGCCATAGCATTCCAGGACTGGATGAGCTTGATTTAATTCAAACTGTATTTCTCAGAATAATGATTAAAAATCCAGTCAAACAGCACTTTTAATGTATTTATCAAAATGAGGCTGTGAGGCCAAGATAATTCCCCCATTTCCTACTGGAATTAAAATAGGTGAGGCAACCTTCTAAAGAAGTCTGGTGGTGCTTGGTATTGTGCAGCTTTTCCAGCCCAGCACTAAAGCTGCAGTTTTTTTCTGAATTTAACTAGCTGGAGTTCAAACAGCCTTCAGCTGAATTTTTAAAGAAGTCTTGTAGACAGGAGCAGCCCCCTGGTGGACCCCTAATACCCATGTGAAAAATAGTGATTGTCCCAAGAACTTTTGCAGTTTAACAGTTGGATTTACAGTCTTGCTAGAATTTAGTAAAATTAGAGCTGAACTAAATGGATTCTAAGGTATAGCTCCCCCCCCCACCCCTCCACCCCCCCCCAAACTAAACAAGCAAACAACAGCAAACATGAGAACACCTTTCAGCCAGGGATTTTCAAAAAAAATAACATCTCTTTCCAGGAGATTGAATTAATAATGGTTTGCATCTCCCTGTAATAGTGTCCAAAGCCCACATGACTCTTAGTGTTGACTAAATTCATTATCAAAACACCAGATCTTGGTAGAAAATGAGTATCTTATTTAACAGCATAAGCATATGGAGCAGGGAGTCAATGAAGAACAGTTTATGCTACAGAAAATGCAGGCACATATTACACATGCACTGTGAAGATGCAAAATGTCTGATGCTGGAAGGAAAATTAAACCTAATATATGTAACACCCAGACTAGAGTTCATTTCAGAGTGAAGCCAACAGAGAATTACTAGAAAAGACAATGTCTTACTGGACTACAGCAGCTAAGTTTGACAGTGTTTAGAAATTTAAACATGAAATTATAATATCCAGTCTAATAGTCTGATGCAGAACTTGCAGACTTTGATACTTAGGACTCAATCTGTTTCTTATTGTTTGTTTTCTAGAAAGCCTTGGATTATTGTAGATGTGTTTTCCACCTTTGTTTTACTGATGGCATCCTCTGCTTAGACCATATTTGGGTTTTGACTCAGGTTGACCTGAAATATTCTGAAGTATTTACACAAATTTCCAAAATACTGAGGACTCTTGTATTGCAGTGGCCATAGTCTTTTAAAGAGTGAGGATTTAAAGGTTGACATGCACTTCTTACAAGTAAATATATCTTGCATCTGTTTATAACAGATCAGAACTCATATTTACAAAGTGCTCAATGTTTCTCTATCGTATGTGATCGTGCATAGGTGCGACCATCACTGTACATTGATGCAGTTTGGTACATAATGCTACATTTAGGGATGTCTGTTCCAGTTTTAAAATTACAGTTCATTGCCTTCAGAGCTCATTTACTGACAATGTTATTATTGAGTGCATTGAAGTAACTATTCCTTTAACTATAACTAGTTCCTTTATTTGAATAAAATCTGCTTGAGACAACATAAACCTGATTTTCATACTACAAAACTGTGAGTAAATACATTGTTATCTGCAGGGAAATCATGAACTAGAACAGTTCCTAAAAAATTACCATAGGGACATGTTTTACCCCAAAAATAGTTGTTTTCTGAAAATGATCTTTTAGTCTTTCTAAGTTTCAGTGAACAATTTGTCTCAGAGTTAACTTTTCTGGGTATTTCAGTGCTTTTCTTCATAAAACATTTTATTATGTATTGTATAGTCATGGAGGTATATTCTTCTGGTAAACACACAGAATTATGATGTTTGTAAAGCCTATCTATTATCTTAAAATTGTATCAGAAACAGATGTAATGTGCTCGTGGGAGATTGTGCATGCAAATTTTGGCACTGTGGGTATCACTGTAGACACAGATGAGTGGATATATATTGCTGAAATGCAGCTGGGAAGGAATGAACCTTCCTTCCTGAAAGTTTGGGCTTCAGACAGAGGAGTTGGGCACTAAGGCTTCCATGGGAGGGATGGATTTCTATTTCATTACCATTTTGAATGTTTTTTTTAAAAGACTATAATTTTGTTTTATTTTTCTTATTTTTACTTTTAAACTACTCCTGTTTCTGATTTTGGCAGCATGAAGAATTGTTATTAAAAATGAAGAATATATGAATATGGTATCTACAACCTTATTTAGCAGAGAGGACGAGGTCTTCTGTGTCAGAAAGCCCCATTCTTAAATTCTTCATGTATTACATATTCTGAAATGAGCCAAGTCCCCATCTTAATTGAGTGGAAGTGAGTGTGTTTCAGGAATTTAGATTATTATCTCTTTCAGGGTTTCACAATGAAGATTTTTAAACGGAAAAAAATTTTAAAATATCTTTGGTGAAATTAAACCTCCATTTGCTGGGCTGGTAGACCTGAAGCTGCCCCTGAGTGTGTCTCACTAAGTTACTCTTGTCAGAGAAGTCAATTTTCCTCCCCACCGGTGTTCAATGATCTTCCTATGCATCTGCTTCTATTGAGTATTTTTGACAGATGGGGAGAGAAATGCCATTTTCTCCTGCATAATGTGATGTGCAATATTCCACACAGACCTTTAAATTGTCTGTAAAGATTTATCTCTGATCACTGCAGTAAAATATCACCTTATTTACAATTAAATGAAAAACTCTACTTGTCAGGCTCTTCCAGACAAGTATTTTAAATGTCAAAAATCAGTTGTTTGCTTCAGATTCAACAGTTATTTGATTTAGTATCTCAGTGTTTGCAGGGGGCACAGGGGACACAGATAATAACATGAAGAAAATGAAGCAATGTTCAAGTCTTAGAAGGGACTGAGAATCTCCCCTAAAAGCCAGAAGAATGGACAGCACTTAAAGGCAAAATTTTAAAATAATAAATTAAAAAATTACAAACCAAAACAATAAAAACAGCCCTAAAGAACAAAAGTGTTTTATGACACTTTGGAAAGCATTCTTTTATTCTTTGTTAAGTTACATATTGTAACAGAGGTAATTAGTAGGACTATATATATTCTATCATTCAATGGTTTATAATAATCTCTGTGGTCATGAACTAAGTAAGAAGTGAGAAATCCCATTAAAATAGTGCTTTTCTGATCTATTGTCTGACAAACTGAATTGTGCTCTTTGTTTCCCAACACAAACATAAAATTCACCATTGTTGTTGCAAGCGTGTAATTTTTTTTTTTTCCAGAATGGCAGGACTTGAGTTTTTTGGCCTTGCTTTAAATATTTTTATTGATATGAAAATGAGGAAAAGTAATTTTGCAATCAAATTTGCATGAACTAGTGAGAGGATGGATTCAAAGTACAAGGAGAAAAAAGAAGATTTTTGAAATTATCTGACCTGATGTAAGCCAAGAATATATTTTCATATCATTTCTACCTTGAGATTGTTTCTCCATCTGTGGATGTATATCTTTATAAACACCTTGTGGAAACAACTTGTTAAATGAAGGTGCAGGGTTTGTTCACCATCTCTGAGCTTGTAGAGTAAAAATAGCAGCAAAATGGGGGAAAGGGTATTTAAGAGAAAGCTCTGACATTCCTTGCCACTTCCTACCTCTCTGAATAGGAAACACTTCGTCAAGCCCCTGCAGAGATGTGGGATTCAAGGGGTCTGTATGTCAAGTTGATTTGCAAGTGCAACAGAACCTCTGTTTTGATTACTTAAGTCAAAATAAGTGATTGCCAGAATGCTAGGATATAGGTAATTGAAGAGTCATGCCTGCATGCCAAGCTTTCTTGAAAAGCAGATTTGGGAATTGTTCGCCATTGCATAAATAAGTCCTACACTAAAACTGTTCAGACCGTGAAATACATGAAGTTCAGTACTTTTGATTTTTGGGGTGTATATGGGACAGATTTAGCTACTTGGAAGTATAACACTGAAAATTCTGGATTTTTTTTTTTTTGGCGGTTGTTTATTGTTAAAAAAACCACAGAAACCCCGCTGAACATGATGCAGCAAAAACCCCATCTAATTTAGAGCAGCTCACAAAACTGATCTGTAACTTAAACCCGATCACCCCAGTAGTAACTGAAGGATAAGCTTAAGCTAGTCCTGAGCTTGCTGGTCATGCTCCAGTGCCATGTGGCTGTTAGCAGGAGTACTTAGGCATTAAGTGCTCGGATGGACCTGAGCCAGAATGTGCTTAGCCCGTTGTAGAATGGTTTTCTAAATTACTGCTGCATGACAAGTATTTGTGGGGAGAACTGGGAGTTCCTTTAGCTGTGTGTGTCACTCTCAGGGAGCCTACTGGAGAGGTGAGAAGCAGAGTGAAAATGATAAAAGACAAAGTAGAGTAAGATTGCCACTGCTGTGGTTTACCAGTTCTCCCATGAAATGTTCATGGAAGCATAATGGGTCTGATGCCAAGCATGATATGATTTTTATTGCAGGCCTGATGAAATCCTTTCATGTCTTATTATATAACCTGAAGTCTACCATTTGTATAGTTATTCAGAGTTGTTCAAGATAACATGAATGAGGATGTGAACTCTTGTAGAAGTTTTCTTTTAGAAAATCGGAATATTACCAGCCAACGCGTGTGCCTAGTTGAGAGATGATGTGTCTAGTGAAGCTCTGAGCTAGAGTTTCCATGGATTTGTAATTATAGCTTGTTTTATAATAAAATCTTTAATATTTAGAAGCTATAGGAAAATGGTCTGCAGTAATCCATGTAGCTAATTTGCTAACATCAAGAGTTCATGAAAATAATGAAATAAATCCTAAAGACTAGAAACTGAAAAACTTAGCTAGGAAGAATATTTTATTATGTCTGACTGAGAGGCTGAGGTCAAAACCTGCAACAGCAAATAATGACAAGTCCATTTTTCCCCTAATAATGGCAATATATTTTTCTACTTTATTTTATATGCACAGTAGGCTGCAGATGGCTTTGCAAAAATGATAAGCAAACCAAGCATACGAAGTACATGAAATATTTTATTTCCTTAGAAAAATAAAACTGCAGCATCATGCCAGGACATGAATTCAGTCATAAAATTGCATTTTAAAAAATGCTATTCTGTCTGAGAAACAAAATGATCATAACTCTGACCAGCTTGTATAAATAAGCAATAAATCCTAATTTTTGAAACTTATTACTGATTTTTTGCACAGGTAAAGCGAGGATAATAACAATGTCATGTTGCTGCTGGAAAGGTTTTTATCTAATATTTTTTTCTTTGGCTGATTGAAAGGCAGGCCATCTGCCGTCAAGTGTTCTGTGTTTGTCTTTAGCGAGCCACCTGCAACTTTAAGTGAGACTTTCAAGTGATATTCCGTCTGTCCCATCTTCTCACATTGGATTTCTTTAAAAGGAGATAGGATTTTTTCTTTTTTTTATCATGTTGACTGACTTTTACAGAGGAGAGTTTAGCTGCTCAAAATGGTTGCAGTTCCATATTGGCAGATTATGTTCAACATGGGTTACGGACTTTTTTTATCAGAGAAAGTATCTTGATCAGATGCTGTGCTGGAGATACAGTGATGAAAAGAGATATTAAATAAACGTCTCAAAATTAAATAATCCTTGCTAGTGCTGGATTTTACAGTCATGACTGTGAATTAGCTGAAGATATGGAGATTGAAAGTACATTTTTGTAGGCAGGGAGATTAATTTTTGATTGAAGAAGTATATCCTTATTTTGGTGCTTGAAATGCAAGTATAACTCTCACTTCTAAACCCCATGTTCTGATCTGATCATTTTGGATCTGAGAAATAAGTGTGTGTACCACACTGTGTCCTGTCCCCATTGACCTTCACTCAGCCTACATCCCCTAAAGGCACTTCTTTAGTGTGCTGTAAGTGAACAGTGCATATAGGTTTAAGGTAACTTCTGAAAAAGGGATTAACCTGCTCTTGCAAATCCATTGCCTTTTTTTGGAGTGATTTGGTTGTGAGATGGAGCTGAGTGTGATAATTAGCAGCTTGTTCAGTGCTTACTGTGGTATCCTGCAGTCCTGTGCCCGAATGGGAGCTTTATGAAAGGAAAGTGTGAGTAATGCCAGGGTTGCTTTTGCAGAAAGGAAATATTGATTGTTTTGAAGCTAATTGAAATGGAATGGTAGATTTTAGAGACTTGACTCCCTCATTTCCGTATTGCTTTCAAATTTGTTGAATTGACAGTCCAGCTTTGGCAATATTCTTGCTGCCCTAAAATATTAACAGTGGCAGCTACACCAAAATTTCATAGTGGAAAGGCTCAATACTGGTGTAAGTGTGAGAAAGTTTTTGAGAACATTGTGCAAAGATGGAATTACTGCTGAAAGTGAAGCAAGCACTGTGACACGGGAACAAACCATTGGTAATGAGTGGGAGTTTAAGTAAAGCACTGAGTTGCTAGATCATAAAGTATAAATCTCACTCTATTTTCTTATCTCTGGCTGTTATTACTTACAAATGTAATGAGGTTGGTTGCAAAATTAACTTTCTGTGGAGAGTTCATAAAACAAACCAGAACAAAGTATTATTAGGTGGATGACTTTTATTCAGTGTGTTAGATTGAATTAGAGTGTATCTTTTTGCAGTCTGATTAGTATTTTAAACATGCCTGGGAATTAAGAAGAAGAAAGAAGTAGTAACATTAAAAAAGACTCTAAAGCAGCTTTTTAGAGAACACTTTGATCTTGAAAAAGATAAAACGAGAACAAGTGTAAAATAGAAAGAAAATGATCCTGCTATTAGCACAAAATACTATAGTATAGTACTGCTCACAAAGTAGGAAAACAATAAGAAAAGGGTAGATAAAAGGTCAATATTTATAATAGTCAGACACTTGGATCTGTCAGGAAGAAATCATACTCTAATTAATCTCAACATGGTTAAGTTTTATTTGAATCTATTCTAAGCTTCCATATAAAATAAGGGTTTTAAGGGCCTGGAGCAACTGACATTTGGAATTTTTTTTATTAAATATTACAAATGTTTCTTAAGGTAATGTTTTAGATACTCCCATTTAGCATCTTGTTTATATGTACTATATCACAGAAACACATTTCAGGGTCATTACTGAAAAGAATTGCAAGATTGCAAAATGAGGAACAGCTCTATTACTGCCCTAAACAAAAAGGAAACTGTGACAGCCTAAAATTTGTTGTTACAGTAAAATCTGTTGTTACAGAGGAGGTCTCGCCTATGCTTCTCTCTTGAGCAGCTAGAATGTATGTAAAAGTGCATATATTGATTTCATATAGCTTCAGATGAGGAGAGTCCCTCAGGCTACAATATTGATTGAAGTGAACATAATGATTTGACTGTTGAAATGAATATGTATTTATAGCTTACATTTGCTATTTTAAGTTTGATTTCAAAGAACAACAACAACAACAAAAAAGAGTTATGGTTTGTGAATTACAATTTCCCTTAATAAGTTTGGTTTAATTGGGAAAGAAATGCTTGAAAGGAGCACCCAGTGTAAATCCAGTGACAAAGGCAACATTTAATCTTTTATGGGGTTTGTTGTTCTTTGGTTTTTCTTTTTTTCTATGGTGGTGGTGGTGTGGGGGTTTGTTTGTTTGGGGTTGTTTGGTTGGTTGGGTTTTTTTCTTTTGCTTTCAGTTTCCCCCATATGTACTTCTACAAACTTTTAAAACTCTTTTTTTTTTTAAATGTTTAATTTGCACTGTTTTAGCCACAGGTGAGAAATAAGTCTATTTAGACTATCTTGCCAACAACTCAATTTTTTAGTTGATGTCATCAGCTGAGATATACTTTGTGGTCTTTGTTATATGGTCTTATAGAAAAAAGACAAGACAATTATTTCTGCAAGGTTTAACCTACAACTTACCTCTAAGTAGACTTCTCTAGGATTTTTCTTCCTTTTTCAGAACAATGCTGTTTCCTATGAAAATCGAAAGGACTGACAGGGTTTCAGGAAACATACATCTTTTACCACCTATATCTTTCTATTAGTAGATATTACTTGAAAATGCTCAAATGTGACGTGGTCAGTGAAGGCTATTTTGCAGAATGTCAGTTGGGTTTGTGAGGGTAGAAAGTCTGAATGGTGAGGGCTAGATTTCACAGGTTCACTACTGTAGTTCTTACACCATATTTTCAAATTATCTCAAGTTGAAGCATGGAGTTACTCATCTCTCTCATTTTGATGAAATTACTGATGGTGTCAGGTTTAAAACTTCGTTTTGTAGCCAAACCAGTGTGATAAGCCATGGTGGTACTTGACTGGTTTTGTTTTTCAAGAAACTTTAGATATAAGATAACATGCTAATCTGATGACATCTATGACATATTTGTTCAAATCAGATGAGGTCAACAAGTCCCTTAAAATGTATTAAATGAAAAATGCATACAGCAATCCATTGCTTCCAGTAAGAGATCTAAAGATTTTTAGTACATGCACATTACATCAATACAATGCCTTGGAAAACCTGTTTTTCCCTGAGGTTAAAAAACATCTGAAGTTGGGGCCATGTTTTGAGCTAAGAAGTAGCTGTGGAACCATAATGGGCATTATTCTATTTTTGAAAAATTTGCTAAAGTTCTGGTAGTATTTAGATTTTGGTATTAAAGCAGAAGATATAATTTTGTTTTCAGTGGTTAATCTTTCTAATATACTTTGGCCACATGAAAAGAATAAAGCATCATAGGGACATAAACACACGATTCTTGCTTGCAAATGTGGGTGTTGAATAAACATCAAATTAGTTCTGGCTGTGAGGGTAAAAGTAAATATTACTATCGCATGCAGAACACACTGCTAAGCATTTTCTTCTTGCAAAATATTGCTGGAAGGAACTTTTCTATTGATTCTTCATATTTTTACCTCAAAATTTCTAAATTTCAATTGGTAACTGGTTTTGGTAATTTAAATCTGCAATACCTCTTTAACTGAATGATCATGAGTCTTGTCCTGTAATCCTCAGGGGTCTCTTTAGAAATAAAATCTTGTGGGTTTCCTAGCCCTGCTATTTTCTGGTACAGCCTGTATACAAGTGCTGAATTTAGCCCCATCCTTGGTCAAAATACAATAGCGAAACATGTTTGGAAGAAATAAGTATTCCAACATAATTTTCAGACTATGTATTAGGACTTGGTTCTTTTTCCAATGATGTGATTTAATAGTGTTGTGAAATTTTAGTTAAGGCAAAAGAAGGTATTTCTCTCATGTTGTGCATGACCTTTGTGGAGTCTGGAGTGTTTTCACGTGACTTCAAGTTGGGAACCAATTGGATCATCAGCATTTAATAATTAAACTAATAATTTAATTAAACTGTGTTTCATAGCAGTTTCTCTTAAATGAGGTTGCAATGGAAAGATGTTCCAGGTCTCCATTCAGCTGTTGCTTGCAGGCTTTTCCCTAGATCAAAAAGGCCAAGATTAGGTAACATTAAGCTAATACTACTTTCTTTTTCTAGACTAATGTTGATTGTGAGAGTAGACACGACATTTTTGGAAAGTCAGCAGACTATCCCATTTATAGATTCAGGGCCTTATCTTTCACAGAGCTGTGCACCTTTAGAGACAGTGGATTAAATCAGTAACTTTTGTGCCTTCTCAAGGCCAGAGTTTAGATACTTTCTTCAACAAAATCATTTATAGGCTGTTTAATCTTGTTTGTTGGGTAACTTTTCCTTATCCTTCTTTAGTTTCATTGTTGAATGTCTAAAGATACACCTCCATTTTCTGTTTCCCTCAAAAGTAAATAAAATATGTAGTGAGAACATACAGAGAAAATATGTAGTAGAGAAACACCTACTGGGGAAATCCTTCCCTGCTGTTTTGCCCTTGATGTAGCTAAAAACCCAAAAACTTTAAATATCATGAAAACCGTTGTCAGAACAACAGAGTACAGTGCATTTTTTAGAAACCATATGAAAGTTTGTCAATACTTTTAATTAATCTGAAACAGCCTTGCATTTTCAGTTTCCTAAAGTTTTGCAGTATTTTGGGGATTGGACAAAGAACTGTGTATGCACTGATGATGTGGATAATTTTCAACATGGTAAATAACTTTTCCATGATATTATTATTTGTTCATAGAAAGGTGGCTTCCATTCTTTTTAAAGACTGTTGTTGCTAAGGATGCAAGAATAATCTTACCTAAATATTAAGTTGATGCTGGAGAAATGTAGAGTCTTAGGCATGGCTCCATAAAAAAAGTAAAGATTCTTCTCTGCCACTTTCTGTTATAGCTTTATAGATACTTTAGGATTAAGTTGCAGATATTTTAGGATTAAATTGTAGAGCTGAAATAATCAATACAGATTCATGTTTACTATGAAGAATTTTAAATTAATTCATCTACACAGTAAGGATCACCAAAAATTAAAGGAATAATTTTGTAGACCAAATATTTATTATTCTGAAATGAGAACTCCAGCACCACTGCAACAATTTTTTTTCAACAGTTGAATACAACAGCAAGTTTGAGTCCTACCTAAATCTTAGAGTTGTTGGCATGTTAATTGTAGGTATCTTTAACTGTATGTTGTCTAAAAGAAATTATTTTTTCCTCCTCTAGTCAAACATTTTGTGTTGCAATAGCAAGAAACCACATTCTTTGTCATTTAAATGGTATTTCTATCCCACCTCCACTCATGTTTCAGCTGTGTGATAGCTTTTAAGTAGTTAGAATTTGCTGGGCTTTGAAATCTCCATCTCCAGACCCCTTGGTGTAGAAATTGAGCAAATATGTTTAAACTTTCCTCAAAAGGAGGGGAGTCAGCTTGAGTGTCTGAACTTGCCTCAAGAGAATGTTTAAGAATCACTCTTGATTACAAAGGTCCCAAAGGTACACAGTGTTCAATAGTCACCATCCTTGTCTGTTGAGCTGAGCCTTAGAAAGGGAAAAGAGATTTTTTTTTTTTTTAATCTAGTGACTTTAATATCACTGGGGATATATAATATGCACAGTTTTGCATTGTTAGCTGCTATTAAATTTAATCCAGAGTTTAGTTCATGAATCAAAGACCATTTATAATCTTAAGTGAAACAATTCATGGACAAGAGACAAAAGCCAAAGAATGAATTAGAGTTCTGTTTGGCAAAATTTAATCATGCTGGTTGGAGATAAGAGATATTTCTTGGGCAGCATCTGTGCATCTGAAAATGTCGGATGTTGAATTGCACACAAAGCAACATGCTGTTGATTACAATAGAGGTAATGATAATGTGCAACCTTTAGAGAATAGCTTCAAATGGTCTTTAAAAAGAAAATAAAAATAAGTAACTTCTGCCAAATAACAAAATAGTATAGCTTCAGGTATTAGTCTCAGGCATAAGAATACTGGGATTGAGAGTACAAAACTACTTTCTCCTTTGTATCAATTTCCAAAAGAAAATTGCTTTGTTGTTAAGGAGACTTATACTGCTGTATGATCATATGTGTATTCTAAGTGAATATAATATTCCTTTCACTTGCAAATGCTAATATTTTACCATTCCTGATAAAAATATTGACTCGATGATCAAACTCTGAATGTGCCCACCGCAGTGATGGTAGAGCAGTCAGTCCATTCTCACAGACTGACCCTTCAAAATTTCAGCATGGTTGCCAACATATTTTGCTACTGTAGATGGTGTATCAATCTTATTTTGCCAGTAGCCTCTTTCCATGTTTTGCTTTAAAATCTGAAAGCAGAAGGAAACGTACAGGTTCTTGGCTCTTCCTCCAGAGAATTTTGAAATTATGCATGATTGTTGCAGGATTCATTAGGAGCTGTTAAGCATTAATTCCGATATCTTAACGCAAACAAGTATTTGAAGAATAGTTAGGGGAGAGAGAATCAGTGAAATATCAAAGATATTTGGTAGTCATGAGAATGCAAGTTTATGTTTCTGTTAAAGTGTAGAGATGAAACTGTGCATTGGCAAGTTTGTTACAGTGATTGGAGATTCACAACACGTTCCTTTTTTGTAAAGGTAATTTCTGTGGTTAACTCCTTAGAGGTTGCAGTAAGTAGTTTAACACACACGGTAAGAATATTTCTGGTGACATAATAAAAATATTGTTGTTGAGAACCTTTTAAGTACAAAACATCTGAAAATGCCAATTCATCAGCCAGCACTTCATTTACCTTATAGAATATATAAGTTCAGGAGGAAAGAGAAAATGGTCCAGGTGTCTGTAGGTTAACAAGTAGGTTTGAGTGCACCAACAACTCTGCACTTGCACCTTCTTTCACTTCAATCAATGGAACTTAAGGTCAAATCTCTTACAGTCTGTAAATGCTTTTTAGATAAGACATGTCTACCTAAAACTTTCCAGTTTCCTGTGTGAAGTCAGGCCTGATCTGCTCATGTTAGGTGGTCCACCCTGACAGAGGCCTTGGGTGACAAGTTGTGAAAAATGTCACAACTATGCATTAGAACATTTTTCGCAAGTTACTCTTTGGTCATCTGCTATGCTGTTGCTCTCCCATGGCAGTGCTACTGGAAGTTCCTTAAAAGATGCAGTCATATATGACTTAGTGTCTGTGACCAAATCAGTGTTTGGCTTACATTTTGGAAATACAGGTTCTTGCTTATGGTGCAACTTTGAAATCCAAGACAAAAATAAAGATCTTATTTTGAATTCTTTGTCCCTAAGATGTCTTATTTCATTTGGATAGTAGGGAAGGCAGCAAGGTGAGGTTTAAAGCTGATGTTTCTGCTACTGAAATGTAAGTAATTCTTTCAAAAGTGGAGAATTGCACCTAAAAAGAGTACAATTAGATAGCTCTTTAATTTGGTGTGGAAATGTGGACTTGTGTTTTAGCAACACTCTATGCCTTGTAGCAGCTGCAAAGTGAGATTGCTACTGCATGTGACAGATATAGGCCAAAAACTTGGTGCTGTGAAATTAAACTAAAGTGTGACCTGCAGGGTACTGGTCAGCTGAATTACCCACACTTTTATGAGGTTCTAGAAGAATGGAATATTTTTATAGTATTAAAGACTGCAGTTATATTTACCTTTATAAAGATTATTTAAAGAAAAAGGGGTTTTATATCTCAAAAAAAGATATGTAGAAATCCTTCATTTAATGATATGTAATAACACTACCACATCTTTAAAGTTTTCTTTCTTAATTGATATAAGTATGGGTTCTAAATTCAAATACAAACAAGCAAATGTAAAAAATGAACTTGTGTATATTGCAGCCACTGGGTAAATGAGACAGCATGGAGCAGGGAGTTCAAACTATCTCAGTATTATGTGGTTTAAGAAAAACCTGTCAACATCTGGCACGTGTAAGACCTCCTCCTCCTCCTCCCAGTCCTTCAAAAAAATAGTCTTGTACATGCAAATTGCCTTATGAAGCTGTTTCTGTATTAAGCAATTCACTGCATCAGTGTTTCAATTCTAGAGATGTGACATGTGATCTTGCACCATGTCTCATCAGACCACAACAACTGGAAGCAGAGGCAAGTGGAAGTGACAGCCCCTGCCAGACCACAGCAATACAGTAGTGTTATAACTCAGTAACAAGGACAATAATGTGTGTCATGCTTGTTAGCCTTTTTTTTTTTTTTTAAAGAACTTTTTACCTCTGTTTTGATACAGAGTAAAAGAAGTATTAAATGCTAACAGTGCCAGACTAAAGTCTGATTTTGATAGAAGCTGAGAAGCCTGATTTTCAGAATGATGACTAATTCTGCCCTCAAGTTTTGTTCTTGTGTTGTCATCTTTCTGAATAGGAACTGGTGCTTAATAGCTAACAATTCTACTTTAACTGGTATCATAGCATCATCCTGTGTCACAGCCCCTCAGAAAGTCACTGTCTTGAGATAAATGCATGCAACACGATCTTTGTTGTGACTGCAAACCAATTAGATCCAGACAGATGATTAAAAAGAGAGAAAATAAGAAAGCCTTGGGCTTATAGTTGCTTTAGGGGGGTAAAACCCCAAACAAATTTGCTTGTTACAGGTTTAAGTAGCTGTAGTGGCACTATTGCAAGGCTGCGGTGCCTCTGTGAGAGAAGGTAACAGGCTGGAGGGAGGTGGGAGAAAGATAAAACAAAGTGCCCTTATGTAAGGACAACATGTCTCAGTTAGGAAAGTGAAGTCCAGAGATGCAGGGATACTGAATAGGAATGAAGAGCCTGCTGGTTTAGCCACATGGAGAGTAAGGTATTTTATGCTTTTCTCAGGGTATCACAAAATTGCGTGCCTTATGCCATCAATGCTGTTATTGTTTGTACTGTTGGAGTACCCAGAAACCCTATTAAGAAGTAGTTAATTAATTAGTTCACTATTTAATGAGCCCCCTTTCTGCTGTACTAAAGGACAAGTATCAGTCTCTTTGAGGTAGAGACTTTTTTCTATTTATACATATGATAGAAGAAATCAAATGGGATAGGAAGCAGTAGTGTCAGTGCCCTGAATAACCATTATCAACTTTAGGTCTGATTTTATAGGCAAGTTGCTTGAAATTCTTCAACCATCTCTTGATGACAACAAAGATGGTAAAATAAGTCTTGGCAAATCTTGTACATGGCATGTCAAAAGAGATTCCTGTTTACTGTCCTTTTAGATAATACTGATTTTGTTGTGTATTTGCATCACTGTAAAGGAGATTGATCTGAAGAGGATGTCAAGATGATTGTTATGCAAAGGCTCTCCTTGAGAGGAAGGTCACTAATGGAGAAGTAAACGGGGTCTTTTTAAGATGTTTAGTGGGCAAGTCAGAAATGACAGTCTCAAGCACAGATATGGTTCATACCACAAGAGATTTCAACCATGAGAGCAAATAGCTGTGTTTTAAAGTTGGGTTTGATATCTACAACAATAACAAAGCTGTTCTAAGTGTTATGCTAAGTGGATAACCTTTTCAACAGGAATCTGTGTTTGAAGTTTTTAGATTACATTCATCAAACCCATGAAAGCAAACTTGTGGTTCAGGGATGAGCTGATGGAAGAAACATTGTATGAAGCTGAAAACCATGCAAACAGATTTAATGTAGAGGCATTTCCTCCTCACTGTTTACCAATGTTTCTTGTATCAGTGGTGGCATGACTGCATTTGAACTCTTGCAACTTTCTCAATAGATTTTGAACAAAAAAAATTAACAACTTTCTGATTTATTTTTTTTTCCTAATTATACCATACTCTGACTGCTGCATGTGCAGTTGAAAAGGATGAAAAGATCTCATTGCAGTCATGAATGCTCTTTTTTTTTTGGTACTGTTTTGATTTTCCAAGCTCAGAAAGGTCAGGGTTATTCAGCTTCCACTTGGCCTCCTTCTCTGAACAAGTAATCCACATTTCAAACACATTACAAAGTCTGGCTCTGATAAGAAGCATTGAAGAGAACAACAGAATTCCAGCACATTACTCTGACTTGACTGCACCAATTACAGGACAGGCATGAACAAAAGGCAGTAATGCTCTTGGGAAGGAAGCTTTCCCATATGGATGTGTGCCGGGGCAAGTGCATTGTTGACTTTACAGTCCTCTTTGATAAGTGATCAAGAGCTATTATGTTTCTGTACACAAGCACAAAAGGGGAAATTTAAAGAACAGTGATGTTATCATCTTTTATTGTTGGGATTTAATTACAAGTCACCAAATCACAGAGTGTGCTGAATTAGAAGGGACCCCCGAGGATCCTGGAGCCCAGTTCCTGGCCCTGCACAGGAACACCCCCAAAAGTCAATTACAAAAGCTCTGGTAGAGCTGTAATAGGTGAATACTATACTGAGCAGGAAAGGAAGGGTGGATGTTGTTTTAACGGATTTGTTCCATGGTCAGAGGTATTTGAGGGGTGGAGGGGGCTATGAGTGTTACTTGGGGACTGAGATGTTAGGTGAGTGTAGTTTTGCTGAAGAATACTCGCTGTCTGTTAACTTTTGGTGTCTTTGGGAACCAGGTGGATCTTTACTCCTGAGCTGGGTCACATCTGTATGCAGTTGTAAGACATTAACAGATTTGTTTGTTACAGATATTGTTAAATCTTGCAAGCTGAATGTACATAGACTGCACACAGCAACTGAGAGTCATCTTAGTATTAGGGTTAACTTTTAACTAGCATGAAACAGACAGGGAGTGATGAGCAGAAAAAGAAAAAATATTATTTAACTTACTTGGATGTTCACTGTAAAAAG
Source organism: Notiomystis cincta (assembly GCA_013398075.1). Lineage (NCBI taxonomy): Eukaryota > Metazoa > Chordata > Aves > Passeriformes > Notiomystidae > Notiomystis > Notiomystis cincta. The sequence continues at coordinate 126,724 of VZRX01021479.1, read as the reverse complement.
TAACAGATGTTAAAATTAAATTTATGAATGTTTTAATTTTTTCTCCCGTAATTTTTTACGTATTCACTTATGGTATTGGGTTTTTTAAGTGTGGAGATACAGTTGGGGCTCTGAGAAATTCATTCATCTTTCTCTATTATTTAGTAATTTGAATTGGATATTAGAGTAAGGACTTTTATTTTTTTTTTTTTTACATTAATAGTTAAACTAGAAAAGCAATAGCCTGTAATGAAAAAATTTATTTTTTTCTAATTATAAGATCTTCTTGTAAAAGTGTGATTTAATTCTTGTTTTACAGTAGACAAAAGCTACCTTTAAACAGAAAATATAATAACAAATTACAGGGGAAGAAATCCTCCACAACAAAACTGACTTTGAAATTCCTGCAAAAGAAATGGTACATAATTTTTTTAGTAGACCCATGTTAGCTGAAGAAGAAAACAGGTTGTCATACTGTAGACTTCTATGTGCTTGGTTAATAATTTCAACTTCTGTTACTTCAGATTTTTTTAGAGCACTCTTTTGGAAGATTCTGCTGCAATTTCAGAGCGAGACATGTAGTCTGCAGATACTCGTACAAGTGTAGATCAGACTACAGCCATTCACGAAAGAAATGGTGCATGAACAATATGAATTCACAGAGGACCAGTGAAGAGAAAATTACTTTCCTGATGAAAAATGAAAGCAAGGGAGGAGAAATGAGGTTGAAGCATATGAGATTAAACCTTGCTCTTCTAATATATAGAATTTTGTCATTTATTATTAAGACTCTAAGAACTTGCCAAAATTATTTCTTCATTAGAATGCCAGTCATACTTCAACCCTCTTCTTCCCATCCCCCAAAAAGTTTAAGAAGTGACAATTAATTTTTGTGTAGTGTCTCAGCTTTTAAGCAAAGTACATCTTTCACATTTTTTTTTGTGATGTATATGTCCTTAGATTATAAGAATGGACATTATTTGCCTAAAGCAAATTACAGCTGCAGACACAAGAAATACAAAGTCAATGTTATGGTGCAATATTTAATTTTCCTCTTTTTGGTTTGGTATTTTTTTTCCCTCCACAAAAAAGGCATTGGATTCTTTGAGTCAGCTGAGGTACAGATGGAGCCAGTCAAATGTGGAGCATGGCCAGCATTCCCAAAAGATGTTTTCAGTTTATTTTCTAGTCAATAATTTTCATGGGAAAAACAAGAAAATGACGATAGCATTGATGGTAGCGTCTTCCCTACAGAAAGCAGAAAGGATGGAATATTTCCATGGTGAATTAAAATGCACACATTGCTGAGCAATGAAAACAAATTAAGGCAAATTCAGTAACTTCATTTTAAAAGCAACAGTGAGCTTTAATTGTCATAAATTCAGAACTAATTAAAAACATGTTGACAAAAATTGGACCAACAGCTTGTCATTTTCAAATCTAAGTGAAATGCAAAATGCCAAGAATAAATTACGGGGTTTAAGTTTGATGCGTTTGCTACATGTAGGATATCTCACAATCTTTTCAGGGGAAGGCAGTTGAAAATTATTAGAAAATATTGTTTTCATTTGATTGATATTTTAAGAATAATCTTTGAACTTGATGTCTAAACTTTGAGAACTGGAAATATTTGTCAGTGACAGGGTCTAGATGGGTGATTCAGTCCTGTTTTAAGTCCATGCTGGGTGAGAACTAGGCATGTGCCATCTCTTCTCCTCTCTCACAACATAGAAGAAGGAAATAAAACTGAGGACATGGACTCTAACACAGAGCTCCAAGTGGTCCAGATGGGTCCCAAGTCTGGATTATTAAATAAATAGAACCACAAGATGCGCTGTGGCAGATAAATTGCCCCCTCAGTATGTTCCCATCTGCTCTGATAATAACTAGGTGTAGTGTAAAAAGAAATACTAAAATTCTTAGAGGTTAACTATTTCAGGATTGATAAATTAGCAAAACTTAGAATCATAGAATGGTTTGGGTTGGAAGTGACCTCAAAAATCATCTAGTTCCAACCCTCTGTCATGGGTTGGGATGCCACCCACTAGACCAGGGTGCTCAAAGCCCCATCCTGGCTGGCCCTGAACACTTCCAGGGATGGAGCATCCACAGCTTCTCTGGGCAACCTGTGCCATGTCTGACCAAGTAAGAATTCTTCCTAACATCTAATCTAAATGTCCTTTAGGTTAAACACTTTTCTCCCTTGTCCTATCATTATCTGCCTATGTAAAAAGTCACTCTCTCACTCTCTCTCCTTTTAGATTTTTTTGGCTGGCTGGTTGGTTGGTTGGTTGGTTTGTTTTGGTTTGAATTTTGGTTTTGTTTTTTTAATAAACCCCCTTTATGTACTGGAAGGTCCTATAAGGTCTCCCTGATGTCTTCTTGTGACTGAACAACCCCAGTTCTCTCAGCCTGCTTTCACAGGAGAGGTGATCCAGCCATCTGAGCATCTTTCTGGCCCTCCTCTGGACCCCCTCCAACAGAGGTCAAACGGGGTCTGCATCCTTGTACTGAGGACCCAGCATGGATCACTCCAGGTGGAGTGATCTACTCACAAGGGTACAGTAGAGAGGCAAAAACACCTCCCTCAGCATGCTGGCCACACCTCTTTTGGTGCAGCCCAGAACAGCTGGCTTCATCATTATATACCATTTAGGTTAGCATGGTTCCTGAATGTAAGAAAAGTACTATTCTAGGGAATAGAGAGGATAAATCTTTGACCTTGAATCTTCAAAATATAAATCTTTGCATGTGTAAGGTTTTACTGCAACTCTCATATGACTGGAATGCCCTTGCAGTTGGTATTTCACATCTTTCTGCTCACCAGGAAGATAATTGCACACTACTATTCTGAATTAAGTTCTACATTAATGTACACACACTTAAAACATGCCACAGGGTGAGCAACTGTGGAATTCAGAAGTTTTTGCTTTGGTGAGGTGGTGTGCTTGCGTGTCACTATACTCCGCAAGCACTGGGCACTACTGCTGGATCAGTCCAAAACATCTTGAAACTAGGACCAAAAATACCATGGATTTAAAAAAAGTATAGGCTGACCCAAACATCCTTTCATCTCTACACAACTTCTATGAAAGGCTTATGACAATATACTCGATGGTTTCTTAAAATACAGCCCTAAATTAATTAGCAAAGTGCTCTAGGGTCCATCCTAAGACAAGGTGTAAATTTACAAGGCCTGTATGTGAAGTGCAGTGACTGATAAGATGTAGAGTAAAAATGTGTGAATATTTCACTCTTTCAAAGAAATCAGTGGCAAGCATACCAGTTTGGGATTTTGTTCTCTGAGCCAATTACTTGTTTATAATTGAAATTTCCTGAATGACTTTGCAGGCTTTGGCATTCTGTAGTGAGACCTCAGAAAATGAATAAGAACTATTTATACAACCAGTAGAAAGACACAGGAATAAAAGCATGTGTAGTGAAGGGCAGAATAAAGTTGTTCATGCCTTCTTTGCTGGTTAATGGTCTGGGTAAATCTCAGAGTAAGTTTAAATGCCTAACCAAATTTCAGCCTGTCTTCATTTCAAGGCACTCAACTGCTCAACAGCTGCTCTGAACAGAGTAGAATAACACAATTTATCAGCAAGGGGGAATGATTAAGAATGTAGTTCGTTAAAATACAAGTTATACTGAATTGCACAACCCCATGTGAAGGATGGCATCCCTATCCCTAGGAATGCCAGTGTAAGTTTGGGGTCTGATTCTTGAGAACTACAAGTATAATATTATCATCTAATTAATTATTTTAAGTCACTTATAGCTGTCATAGAAATGTATGAATACTCTAGCATAGCTTACAAGATAAAATTAGAAATATGGGGCTTTTATATATATCTATGTAGAGATATGTTCAACAATATTAAAGCAGGGCTTTATTTTGTCACACACCTCATGGCATAGCTGGTTTTTTGCTAACTTGCTGCATTAAGTTGTCAGACTCAGGCAAGAAATGAGTTGAGTTGCTTTGTTTGAGGTATAATAAATGCTTTGCTTAAATTATCTATTTTTCCAACAACAAAATTCTTAGCTGAGAAAATTTAGTATAACAAGGTTCATGCAAGAACAGGTTTTCCAGTATTCTCTTATGCAATTTAGAGTAGTTGACCTTTAATTAACGAGCCTCTCAGTGGTGCACCTTACTGCAAAAATAGCAAAGATCTATACTTTTAACATTTTTTCATAATAATCACCACTGAGTTTGTTAGTTCTGTGTATTTAAAATAACCATAAAAGATTTTCCAATACCTCTAACTGAATGTACATTTATATACTATAAAGGCCTTTAGCAGCAAGTCCTTGGTGACTTTTTGTTCAGTTACCATGGTAACTTTGAACTTTCTTTAGCTGTGGAAAAAAGCTTTTTTTCCCTCTCTCTATCAAGAAAAAAAGTGTTTGGTTTGGTTTTGAGCAAGAAGGAAAAAGGGATATAGTTTATCAGATGAGCTTGTATATTTTAAAAAATCTTTTAAAAAATTCTTTGAATATTTTTTATTTAAGTATCTAAAAAAATTATTGAAATAGAGAGGAAGCAACTTATTTAAAGAAAATTTAATGAAAATTAAGAAAGTTCATAACCAAGGAATACTATCTATAGATATATATCTATATTTGTATACATATACAAGTGGGAACTAGATTGCATTCATAAAATAAATTAAAGTTCAAATGTTATCTTTGTAGTATGATCCAGTTCAAAACTTGAAGAATTTAAGGGAAAAAAACCTTCCAAAACATAACCAGGTTTGTATTAGAGCTGTGCTTTATTAAGCCTCTGATTTTCATGTGAGGGATACGAATGTAAGAGTAAGATTTGAGTAGAGTAGAAATGTGTAAGAATGCCTTAAATGTGGGGTCTTGCTGTGGGAAAATGTTTCATGTAATGCAGGAAACAAATATTCTTGTGGGCACATTGCTTAAAAATAATAATACAGTTATATACTTGAGCTATTCATGGTCTTTAACATCAAACATCTTTATTTACATCAACCTGAGAAAATATTGATAAAAGAATTCCTTTGCAGCTTTTTTTTCTTTTTATTTTTTACTATTTGGAACAAAATGATTTATATCTGGTAATTTGGGATTATATTTGTGATGGTTATCAAGGCAATATGTTGGTAAGCAATTAAAATGTGTAATCAAAAATGAGCACAGGAAAAAATCCCTGGCTTGGCAGTATAAAGCCTGAAAGCTTTCATGAATTCCTGCTTGCCTTTATTATATTAAGCATTTTTTAAATATTCTTTTGATGAAAGCCACATTGCTTCTAATTACAACACAGGTGCTTTTGTGATACTTTAATAGAAAATACTCTGATGTAGCAAACCAAGGAAAAATAAGACTATATGAGCTACCTCCAGCTCCATTGTTTACAAAGAGTGTGTGTAGTCAGCAAAGTTCCAGTAGTTTCACCATCATCTGGCAGGTTCACCCCATCAAGTTTCTCTGCCTTTCTTTTTCTCTTCAAAACTATTTAAAATATGAATTTCATTTTTGTCAATCATGTTGCTAATGGAAAATAAGAAAAATATTGTCTGAGACAGGGGATAATTAAAAAAAAAAGAAACTAGTAGGTGTTTTGTCTTGGTGAATGATCCAAAACTGTATTTGATGTGAGGGATAGCTGATCAGAAACACTTGTATTGTGTATTAGGGAAAAGGTCAAACCTTAATTTTTAGTGACTGATGTTGTCTTATATATACAAGCCATCTTTATTCCAAATGAACTATTTTGTCCTGTCCTGCAGTGGAAAAAAAGAGTTATTGATTGGATTTTTGTTTTTTCCCTCTCAGTATTATCCTATGATAGTAGTCTGGACAAGTATAATTTTTTTTTTTTTTTTTTTTGGTTAATCTCATACATCCCAGTCTTGCTTCAAAAGCCTTGAATTTGGGTATGATGATGTTTGGCTGTGACACAAGCTTTTGTTCCTACAAGGAGCCACACTTTCAGGTTCTTTATGAGGAACTGGACATCTACTTGAGGAAAAACCCCCAAAATTAGGATTAGGTGTTAAGATTAGTTTTAGTGTGTAGCCATTTGTTACACTGCCTAAATATTTGTACACAAAATACTTAGATGCAGCTAATGCCTACATTTCACTTCAGACTAGATTGTATTAGCTTCTGGGATATAATAAATCCACTGGGCCCAATGCCTGAATTAACATAATAATTAAAGTTTCAGCTCATTGTTGTAGGTCATAGGAAGAAAATGTTTAATCTTTCTGCATTCATCTGTGTACATTCAAGGCATTGGGAGGTCTACAGAGACTGAATTAAATTTAAGTGTATCAGAAATGAGCAGGGTGTTTTAAGAAAAATGTGAGATTTAACTTTGTTGGGAGCTGTTCTTAATTGGTTTTGTTCTGACAATAAAAGATACAGCAAAAATTGGGTCACTCCTCAAGTTACAGCTCAATTAATGAGAGAAAGCTGTGGGTGTATAGCAGCCAAAACACAGAATTATCCTGCATCTGCCCACTTGAGGATCTGGGGTTTGTTTGGTTCATAGATCATTGTCTATGGTCAGCTGTGCCTGTAGGAAAAAACAAGTGCTGGGCTGGAGCAAGTAAGCACAGGATGCAGTAGATCAACTGAAAGTTACTCTACAAAATCAGTAGTGTGTTAAGAGAATGAAAATGTGCTTTTCCAAACAAAATTCTAGGCTTGAAAAATTGATGACAAATTAATGTCATTTTATGGGCCTTGAGAGAAACCAAGGAATTTTAAAAGTTATCTTGTCCTGTCACTACTCACTAGCCAGGGAGAAATATCTGGATGCTGATTATTGCACCATCAGAAACAGGTCAAGATGCAGCTTGTCTTGAAACCAATTTGGAAATCCATGGTAATTTCCCAAGTTTTAATGGAATCTTTAGCTGCAGTTTTCCTTTATTCTGAAGCAGTTCTTTGCTAATAGAGGTGTAAATGGATTTAGAAATTTAATGGCTGATTTCCTATGCTGGGCATCCACTTGACAAAAGAACCACAACAGGTGAAGAAAAGTTCTGTTTGTGGTACAGTACCCTGAGGAGCTGGGACAAACTGTTCAGCTTTTCTTTGTGCTTGCACAAAAAGCCCCAAAATGTGGAAGGTGAAGATAGAAAATCAAAATGGGGAGCCTGAGACTGCTTAAATTAGTCTGTGTTTCTTGTATGGCAGCACAGAAAAGTTGCTTATTAACTCAATATTGGGGAAGGAGAGGTGAGAGAGGTGTAGCAGGAAAAACAAGAGCTTCAGGAGCTGCTGTTGGATTCATCAAACATCCCTAATTTCATGGCTAGCAGACTGATGAATGTTGCCTGCTTTTGCTTATGAGATGGAAGTACTTCAGTGTGCATACATAGCCCCAGACTAATGTACAAACAAATAATCCTTGAATAATATGATAATCAAATTATCCTCCAGTTAAATTGTGTTTTACCTCTAAATTTCAGTTTAGGAATCCAATGAAACTGAACTCAGAAGAGAATTAAGAAAGAATGTCTGCTAGCCTGCAAATTTCTAATTTAATGACCATTAAGCAGAATTATTAATGATGCACATACCTTTAATTTTAAACCATTTATATCTGTACCGTTTCATTTGAGTACTGTGATATAATGTTACGTCAACAACAGAACTGATGGGAGGTATTCTAAAATACTTTAAACACAGCTTTCTATTAGTTTTGAATCCAAACCCTTAGGAAATCTGTAAGGTGTAGGAGCCTTGGGGAGAAATACAGATAATAATTACAAAATGATTTCTTCACAGTAATTTCCTCTCATGAAAGTTCAGGAAGGTTTAAGTAATTTTGTGAGTATAATAACTGACCTGATGGCTCTGTGATGAATGCTAGTGTGTTTTGTCAAGAACTCTTCAATTTTAATTAATTTAAAAGTATCCAGAGTGGTAATCAAATAACTTTAGAAGTGTAATGGCAGATATTCAGAATTAAATGTCTCGTATATTGTGCATAAAGGGCATTACTTATTTTCTCAAGGTGCTATAAAATGAGGAGGGACTTTAGAAAAGCAAAATTATATTCAGCAATACAAAGAAAACAGTAGGGTTGTAGACAAATGTTGAATTAATAGCCTGTGTAACTCAGAGTGCAAGAATTTTCTGTATATTGATCCTGTCACTCTGGCTACTGCATGATGGCATTTTCCTGATGTAATAAATGTAAAACCTAACCAACCTCTGGGGCTATGTGTCTAAACAGCTGATGGGTAATTACAGGAGACCTATGAGGCACAGGTGGGACAATAAAAATGGGGTCTGCTGGTAGAGCATTTGTGCTCAAATTAAGATTTGAAACAAACTTTCACCTACTCTATACTGTAGGGGGAAAGTTTTGTTTGTTTCTTTCTTTCTTTTTCTGAGGGGAAAAGAAGGGGTTTATTGCATTGGAAGTTGGCATAGAGTTTTTCCTACACTGCAGTATTTGTGTGTGAATATTCAATCTGGTTGTAGTCCTTGCTCCTGATTCCTGTGTGGTTTAGCGTGGGACCAGCAGTCATGCTCAAGCTGTGCAGGAGGAACCAGCCTGTAGTTCCTGCTGTTGTTGACACAGGCTTCAGTCTTTCATTTTTTTCCACGTTGGTTAGGAGATAGAAATTTGTGGAAAATAGATGTCAGTTGCCAAAACATTTGGTGCAAGGATACATATTCCATTGCTTCTTTCCCTGCCCTCTCCAGCTGATGACTTAGTCGAGTACCAGGAGCTGTGGTGAACCCAATCTTAGTGCCTTGAAATGCAGAGAAACTTCAGACCCTGAATGCACATTAGATTCTTGAAACAGGAAGAGTATCCAAACCTGAAATTTATGTAATGTGCTTGTCAGTAGGGTGTCACACCTTTTCTCTTTTGATTATCCTTTATAAGATACATTATTTTTTCAGTTGTGTTTTATTCTGTGAGTGTTCTTTGAATGATTACAGTGGGGTTTTTTCTTTCATATCTGTAGGGCATGAGGCTGTAAATAATGCTAAGCTCCTATGCAGTAATAATAAATATTGAAATATTTTAAGCAGTTATTTTAGACAAGTTCCTGAAGAGGTGAAATTACTTCTTAATATCTAATGTTTCTAAAATGAGGCAGTATCTCTGACAGTGTCACTCTTTTATGTACATCTTTTTTCTACCTTTTCCATTACCTGAGAAATTAGTTCTTAAGTTTTATATTAAATCCATGCAATGATGCAAATATGTCAAATTATCTATGGCGCTCTAAGTATCTCACCTTCTTAGACATATTTATTGCATAAAGAGTAGGATAAAGAACCAGTGGTGCAAATGTGCTGTCTCCAGTAGAATTTACCAGCAGATAACTTGGCCCAGTCGTGACAGTAAATCTCTAAAATATCAATACAGCAGTAGAGTCCAATTATTTTTATACTTTGCTAATCTCCTTTTGCTTTTACAGTGTTCCTGCAGGCTTCTATAAAAAGACTATTGGTAATCTCAGTAGGGAGGGCTCCTTATCAAGCAGTTTCAAAGACTTATGACTTCTGAAAAAATAAGGATCAGGAGGTAATACTGAATTAATGGAGAAGGGGATAGTCAGTCTTCAAAAAGCTAAATGTGTAGCACATATAATACTGATTATTTTGCTACTTGCAGAAGTTTTCTTGGATTTTCACAGATTTGATAATAAGACTTGGAGAGAGTTAGAAATCTTTTATGTTTTTAAAATACATGCCTGAAATAGTCCTTTAAATATAAATCTAGACATAGCTCTTTTTTATATATTCATAGTTGAAAATAAATCCGTGCACATATAGTTTTAAAGCTGTGGTCAGGCCAGAAAAGCTGCTTATCAGTTTTTGAAAGTCTCTTAAAATAAAAAATGGTATCAAGAGTAGATATTGAAAGCGTTATTTTGTTATAGCTAATTGGGAGTATGTTAGAACATTATTAAACTGTTTAAGAGTGAATGTTGCCAAGTCTTGGTATTTATTGAAAAGAAGAATAACAAGTGCTGTGGAGAAGAACTTGGGGGTCTTGGTGGACAACAAGCTGTCCCTGAGCCAGCAGTGTGTCCTTGTGGCCAAGAAGGCCAGTGGTGTCCTGAGCTGCATTAGGAAGAGCATTGCCAGTAAGTCAGGGGAGGTGATCCTGCCCCTCTACTCAGCCCTGGTGAGGCCAGTCTGGAGTTCTGTGTCCAGTTCTGGGCTCCACAGGGCAAGAGAGACGTGGAGCTGCTGGAACTGGTCCAGTGGAGGGTTACTGAGTTTGTCAGGGGTCTGGAGAACCTGTCTAATGAGGAAAGGCTGAGGGAGCTGGGCCTGTTCAGCCTCGAGAAGAAAGGACTGAGAGGGGACCTCATCAGTATTTCTGAGGGGAGATGTCAGATGGACAAGGCTCTGCTCTATAGGACAGGAGGAAAAGGGCAGGAACTGAGGCACAGGAAGTTCCACCTGGACATGAAGAAGAGGTTCCTTACTGTGCAGGTGACTGTGAACTGGGACGGAATGCCCAGAGAGGGCGTGGAATCTCCCTCACTGGAGATATTCCAGAGCAGCCTGGACACAATCTTGCACCACGTGCTCTGGGATGACCCTGCTTGTGCAGGGAGGCCGGACCAGATCCCACTGTGGTCCCTTCCAGCTTGACCCATTCTGTGATTCTATGAAGTGATAGCAAGAATTATCTTGTTCAAAAACTTAATTGTTACTTAAAACACATTAAGGTATCCATCAAATTTCTTTTGAATTGTACCCTCCTTTATCATGTTAGGGGGGAAGGTTTAGAGAATCATGGAAAAAGGTGTGGGGAAATGGATTTCAGAGCTTTAATATTTCATCGATGTCTTGCTTTGTGTTTAAGAAGCTTCTCCATGCTACAGAATTGGAACATCCATAAGCAGGCTTGCTTCATGAAGTGGCTTTGTAGTGGCAATGACTTATTTCAGCAACACTTTTTTCTTTGTTATGTAGCTGCTACTACTCCTTTACAACTTGATGTAAATTGCATTGTTAGCTATCTGTGATTATTAGCAAAAAAACCTTATGTATTTTATTTGCAGTCAGATTAGTCAAGTTTTGATACTGCCACGTGTGAAATTACCATCTGAATGTCTCTGGTTGTTATTTACATAAACCCCTGGTGTTATATTCAGAAATAAGCTCTTGTTTACACAGACAGTGCTCTTTCATCAACATCTCCCATATTCTTAAATATCACGACCGAAATTTTGATTGGGGTTAGAGACAAGAAAGGGTATTAAAAACAGTTGTATCCTGTCAATCCAATACAAAAATAATGGTAGTTTTGCTTTTGTGTTTATTGTCCTGGAAAGTGAGTGTCGATTTAAGAACAAACAATAGTGCCAGACAAGAAAAAAATAGCTACAATACACTGGTATAGAATATCACCTGTCACAGTTCTGTAGATTTCATAAAACTTTAACGTCTTTTCCAGAATAAAATGTGTTAAATTAGTTTGAATTCAGTTTGCCTTTTCCCCTATCCTTAACATGTCCCTACTTTTATATATTCTTTTATCCGACTGCTGCACACATAATACAAATAGAGGTGTGAGAGTTTTCTATTATTAGGGCTTATTCTGATCTTCAGATGTGATTGGGGATTTCCACTGCTGATTAGTGAGAACACTGACCAGCATATGGCTTAGCCAACCTTTGCCTCTCAGCAGGAATTGCAGTGCAATAAGAAAGGTCTCTGAAGGAGAAAAACTAAGATACAGCATACAAGATAGTGGAGGGCAGCATCAAATCAGGGGGAAAAGCTGAAAGTAATAGATCAAAACATTTCTAGGAAGGTATGTCAGCCTTCAGAGAAGGTAACAATACTATCATAACCATTAAGGTTTTCTCTGTGTTGGGAAGTCCTTTTGAGTGTTTCATCTGAGTTTTTAAATCATTGTCTCCTGATTTTGAATTTGCCCTTGATTGTTTTCACCATACACATGCAGGTGATTGCAGTTCTGTGGGTATTTTTCTCTAAGGCACAGAGAGTTCAGCTGCTTTTATTGCCATGACCTTGACCAGAATCCCTGTTATACAAATAGTTACTAATAGATTTTTAATTTTGCCTCCATTTAAAAATACACATTTATTTTTTTAACTGTGGACACATAGTTGATTCTTTCCAGAGCAGAATGTTGTCTGTACTTAGCCCAATCTAAAGGTCTGTGCTGTGATCATCAATTAAACACTTCTGTTGTCATTAGTGCTTTGTCCATCAGTTACATTCATAAAGGTAAAATATCATTAGTCATTGTAGTGATTAATAATCAATTTAACATTTGAAGGAAGGTTATCTGAATTTTTAATGAAGTTTATTAGATATTAGAGTTCAGTACCAATTATTCAAACCAATTTAAATTGGCAATATTCTTTTGCTCACTAAATGAAAATTCTTCTACCTTTGTCATCCTTTGGAAGAAAAAACTGTTTCCAAAACCAGTTTATAACTTTTATAACTCTTACTTTAGTTTTTAATAATAACCTCTCTGATTCCAGAGCTCATTTGAATGCCTGACCTAGGTACTGATGGTGGCTGAAGATAATTCTGGAGTGCCAAAAAAAATATCAAATGTATCACAAGAAGGCATATTTATCCTGATACTACTTCTTATATGCAGCCTTATATTAAAAAAATAGTCTTGGCTGAATTATTTTCCATATGACAATGAATTATGATCATGGTCTGCCTTTGAGAAGTTTTGAGGTTCTTCTATATCCAGAATTAATTAATAAAAAAGAGCTCTTTTACTTTTTGTAGCTGGCATAGTATTCCTTTCACTTTATTTGAAGAGACAGGATTGCAAAGAGATATTAGGAATGGCTTTTTTAGATCAAATATTTCTGGTGTAGCAAGAGACTATTAGCACATCTCTCTGCTCATTGTTTTGAACAGTAGATTTCTTCAGCTGAAACTTCAGCTTCTCAGATCCCCTTTGCTGCTGTAGGATTCTTTCATAGAATGTATTCCTCGTATGCTCAGTAACTTGGAAAGATATTTTTTTGTTTTATATGTGAAAACTCTTTCTTAAATGAGAGTATCCTCAACAGGCTGGAAGATGTAATAAAACAACTGTTTTGATATTAAATTTCCCATGTTTATAGGAGGACCAAGAGCTATAAATAACTTCTTCCAAACATGTTTTGAAGACTAACACAGAGATCCAACAGACTTTTCCCAAATGCTTTTGTGTAGACATACCTTCAATGATACAATCTTAGGCAGAAAAAAAGGTGACGGTTTTGTCAATCCCCCATGGAAGGTGTTTTATTTTTTACCTTTTTCAAACCCATGCTGGATCTCTTTTTACCAAGTCAAATACTGTTATTCCTGTAGCACCTCTCTGAGACAAGTGCAAAACTGGTTTTATAGCAGTGGCTCATCATGTACATAATACCATTGCAGTGGCATTCCCTCTGCATCTCTGGAAAGCTTATTGCTACAAAGGGCTTCTTTTAACAGGAGTTAATTAGGACTAGAAAATTGCTTGTTGTTTTTTATTGCATCTAAACCCCAGGACATACTGCACTAATCCTCTAGTGCTATGTGGTGCCATAAGAGAGGTATTCAGCTGATGTCTCAGAAGTTTCTTATTAGCTTTGAAACTGTTCCTTATCAGATCATTTAACTCATTAACTCTTTCTACACATTATGATAAATTCATAAAATGTGTGAGTTGGGGATTATTTTCTTCCTTATTCTTTCATTTGAAATGTGTGTTTAAATATAACACCAACAAAGTCAAAACAATTTTTCTTTCTTCTTCTATTCCACATTTTTACTTAGGACAATAAAAAACGAATGCAACTCATTTGGAAAACCCTCAGCAAGGAGTAAGGTGCTACTGCTTCATATAAGAAGCAGTCCAGAAAATGGATTTTTATCTAGGACAGAGACTACTTTCAACTTTTGCAGGAATGTAACTGCATTGGGTTTTTTTTTGTGCAGCTTTCCTCTGTAAGATATAAGCAGAAGAGAGCCAGCCCAGGATGCAGAGGAAGAATTTACCTTACCTGTTTCATCACTCAAAGCAGATTAATTCTAAAACTTGCCTTTGCACAAGTTATATAGTTATGAGGAGAAAAATTAAAAATGCTGTTTTTCCCATTGTGGTATCAGTTTTTTTACCACTTCTGTAAGCAATCTGATACTGAAAGTCTGTGATTTTGATCCTTTGAAAGCTAGAAATCTGCATTTTGCAGTTTAGCTGTAAAATCAGTGAGAACCTTGAGGTCTGGAAAAGGCCTTAGGAAAGTTGTCCAGCACAATTTTTAGCTTGGTGCAGAAACTGAAGCCTGTATTTATTTGTTGATATAATGCTGCTCTAGTTTCCCAACTTCTTACCAAAATTCATAATGGGGTTTTAAGGCAACAGTAGGGTTGAGTAAAAGTAGTTTCTCCTGTGAATGTAGAAGGGATGTAAGAGTATTTGACATTTTGCAGTTTATTCTTAATTTAACAAGAATGCCTTTAAAATCACGATTTCAAACTTTGGAGTTTTGAGTGGTTATTTGAGGCATTATCACTGATATAAAGTGTAGGATACTGTAATGTACTTATTAATGATGCAACTGCTAATTAGAAAAAGGTTCTCTTCACCTTCTAGCAGTTTAGTATTTAATGTACACTAATATGGCACCATTCCTGAAAACTCCTGCTTGCTTTCCTCTCCCTCCCCAATTGCAAATCTGCTTTTGAAGTACATACTCTGCATGATTAAATAAAAGGACATGAAAATTAGTGAGGAAATTGCATGGTGTAGCCATTTTAGTAATGAATTTAAATGGCTGTTTAGCAAAATGGAGTAATTTATCACTTATCTACTGTTCCCTGCAAGCCATTTATCATGAGTAGCAACTATCATAATTTTATTCTAATCTTAGAGAAGGTGGGAAGGGATCAGAGGCTCATAATTCAGGGGCTCATACTTCTTGTGATTGGCTACTGATTTAATGATTGTGTGTAAAACAAAACAGGAGCTGGAAAACTTTTCCAAGTTTCTTTGCATCATTATATTATACCTGACTTTGCATCAGTTATGCTGTTAAATTTTTCTTGGCAGGTAGAATTTTTCTTTGCACCTCATTTTACTGAAATAGATACTAGTTTTTCTTTTATGTTGGACACCAGCAGTGCAGACTTTGGTGGCCAGAAGCAAAGGTGCAGGGAGTGTTTTGAGATAAACCATGTTCTGATAGTACATTCCATGAACAGCAACTATAGCAGTCCAAAGCACTTGGTTATAATAACTAACCAAAGTTTTACTTTGTCATGGTTTTGAGTGGAACATTTTCTGCCAGAGGAAGGCTTGAATTGGTTCACCAGGTCCCTGAATCTGTGGAATGAATAGACATTTCCACAGGTGGTTTTTTGTTTGTTTGTTTGGTTGGTTGGTTTTGTTTTGTTTTTTTAAAAAACCCAACAATTTATTTAAAACAATAATAAGCCCTTGAGAAGTAATTCCTCAGTTCTTTGGAATAAATTGCTTATGGTCGTAATGAACCTCTCTGGTTTTGTTGTCTTGTTAGTCACGATTACCTCACAATGAACTTATTCCCTCACAAAGGGAAGGGACACAGAAATTTGTACTTTAAAAAACAAACAAACAAACAACAACAACAACAACAACAAAATATATATATTTCCCAGCTTTGGATTTGGAATCATGAATCTGATTTTTTTTCTCCAAATTGCTTCCTTGGAACCTTCTGTGGAGACCTCTTTATAGGGCAAGGAGTATAGTTTCTGGAAAGGAAAAGAAAGATGGTGGGAAATGAAAGGAAGCATAGAAGATTCTTCTATTACAAAATGTTATTTATAAGAGATAGGATCAGAAAACTGCTATTGTATAACAACAGCAGTAATTATAAAAATTAATTCAATCCTAACTGATAAAGCAGACCCTCTGTATTCTCTCAGAATGGATTTCTTAGGCCTTATCATAGTTCCATCATTTTTGTTGGTTTTATACTTAAGTCTTAAATTTCTTAATTAGACAGTAATATTTTAATTTCTTCTTTGAGTGCCTGTGATTTATTTCTATATGCAATCTGGTCAGCCTTGGTTGTGTGATTGGGAAACAAAAAATTGTTGAAATCAGTGTAACATTTGGAGAATTTCTTTATAGTTTTTTTGTAATTCTTCATCTTAAGATCAAGTGAGTGATGTATTAATGTAAGGGTAAAGGCTGGCTTCCTAAAAGAGCAGTGTGCTGAGAATGTGCATGATGCATCCTGAGATCATTCCAGGTTCAATGGTGCACACCTCCTGTGCAGAGTATTTCTACTGTATGGAATGCCAAGCCTTTAGTTTGCTATTACTGCAAAGTTTGTCACAGAAGTAGCAGTTCAGGCTGTCTGGTTTTATTGTATCAGTCATTCTTGTTAATGGTTTTGTCTACATGCTATTTTTGTGTAGTTTTCCCAAGCTGCACTACTTTTTCAGAAAGACTTTATAAATAAGTTGATGGTATAGCAGATAAATGTTTGAATTTTAAATTGTTGTGAAATGGAGAACTAAACAGTACATCTGGGAACATACTAGACTCTGGTTTGGCATAATTTATTTATTCACAACACATTAAGGTTTTGAAGATTGTAGAGAAGGAACTTGGCTCTTGGAAGTAGAATATCAGTGGTGTCAGCTTATTTTCTCTTTGGCAGTAATTATTTTGGCAGATAAATTGACAGCACTCCTACCAGGTTTTGTTGTGTAATAATAGAGGGGTTTGTCACAGAGGTTGTTGGGGTTTAGTTAATAAACTTTGGGTTCTTCTTATGTAAAGGAACATTACAGCTATCAATAAACAGATTTGATTTACTCTTGCTGCAATTTTATTTCTCTTGTCTATGGTCCCATTATTGTTACTACCTAGTAAGATCAAAGGATCTAGTCCTATATATGTGATTTAAATCACGCATGGACACATGATCAAGCCATTATAGAATCAGCCAGACCCAGTTTATGATGTAACACTGCCAGTGAGATGGGTGAATGTGCTATAAAGCTTAGCAAAGTGCTTTTGTAGGACTGTAAAACCTGCTCAGACCCATGGAAGTAGTGCTTCCATATGTTTTATCAGACTAAGGATTAAATCAACTTCCAAAGAATTGGATATTAAAACTGTTGTTGACTTCAGTGGGGCAAAGAAACAAACCCTTTCTGCAGGAAAAGATGCTTTAATGGAGCTCTTCTCTTGTTTGAATCCTTTCTGTGACACAAACAGATTGTGTCATTCTCTGCACATCTCCTGTAATTCTGGATTTTCACCACCATAATATACAACAATTTACAGTACTCAAAATTCAGAACAAAAACATGTTAAACTCCCTTATGGTGTTCATATTATCTTGTGCTTTTCTATGCAGGTAATTACATTTTAATCATTAAATGAAGTGCAACACTTCATACTGGCTAGAATGACTGCCATGCATTTTTAATGGTTTCTCTAAGTGTCATTAAGTGATAATTTGAAAAAATAAACAAACAACCAGCAGTTTACACAACCGGTTATTAATGAAGCTTGTTCTTAATTTGCTTAAAGGATCAACAAAAATTGTGGTATGAAATGTAGCAACAGATTGTGACTGAGATTTTTTACATAAAACATTTGAATGTTTTATAAATTTTTTTTAATTGTCCATTCTAAATACATGCATTCATATCAAGAGTAAAGTAGCACATCTTCTTGATAATAAAAAGTTGATATAGGATTGATTAACAATACTGTTTAGTGGCTTTTCTGTCCTGTGCTAATATTTTGACTTATGTACCTCCTGCTGTAGATGTGCTAAAAAATGCCCAGTTTTCAGTGACAAACTACAATAAAGATTTCCTATTCTTGGTTTTCCTGAATCCTTACTAGCCTGTGGCAGACCTGTGGCTGTTTTACTTTCTATTTTTCCCATTTCAGAGCTGGGTTTGGCAAGGCAGATTTGGAGTTGCAGTGCCCAATAATTTCCCAGATATCAATGCTAGATTGAGGGCAAATATGCCTGAGGTTTCTTCCAAATGATCATAAGGGGGTGGGTTAATTTTTTGTGAGGAATAGATTGCTCTGAAGACTGAAGAAATGTGGAGATATTTTTTGGTATTTTGCCCCCTTTCAAATAATTTCTGTAATATCTGTAGCTTGGCCAAACTAGAATATTGTCATAGAAGATGATATTTGAATTCATGACATGGACACAGGAATGAAAATAGCAAGTAATGGGTATTTTTCGTTTCACAGGTGAGCAGAAAAGATAGTTTGATAGGAAAAGAATGCAATTAGTGTCTTTATCCACAGAGTTAATCTTTTTCAACCAAAATGTTTTCTCTGAAATAAAATGCTATGCTCAGTTTCAGCATTTTTGTTTTCAAGTCAAATTCAGTTTTTAAACAAGTGCATGATAGTTTGATGTAAGTAGAAGTAATTTGTTTAAAAATTTTAATTTGGTGATATTGAATATCATGGACTGTATTGAAGCTAAAAGGAATGAGAGATAGTTCAAAAGTTAAGAGTGTTGCTTGAAGAATTATTCAATTTTTTTGTTGGATGAACTGCTTGCTTACCCAGGTCCTTGTTTAGGAATAATTTTTTTATAAAGGGCCTGGCATGCATTTAAGTTCCATACCTTGTCATGTCTGTGTGAATGATCTGGTTTTACAGATGTAGTTTACAGTGCATAATGTGTGTACATAAATATATTACACATTGAGTCATTCGTGTCCTTCAGGTTTTTTGTGTTATAGTCATTAAATACATGGGACAAAACTACACATACCATGTTGCTGCAACTGTTTTATCATCTCTCTCCATTGTGGGTATTCATGCTGTTTTAATACACCTGTGCAGCAAGCACCCATAGCAAATAAATTTGCTCTTGAGCGTTTTATGCTTTTATTAAATACTCATTCAATGAGATGCAGGGCATTGCTGCAGGCTGCTGCTTTTGAGTGCAGTGAAACCCCAGAAAAAGCACTGTTTGTGCATCCTTTCTGCACCACGAGCCAAGGTGTTCCTCCTGTGCTGAAGCCTGGCAGGGTGGAGGGTGTGCTGCCTTCAGTGCAGTGGTGCTGAGCACACAGGACTGCTTTGGTAGCTCCAAGGAGAACACATCCAGCTCCCCCTGCATGTTCACTGTGCATGAAAAATGGCCAGGCAGCAAGCAACCTGTGTGCAGTGTGTGACCAGCTGCTTGTCCTAGCAGAGGAACATGGCTTATCATGGAACTGGAAACTCTTTTAGTTTGGTTTTATGTTTTGTGAGACATGCTGTCCAGCAGCAGGAAAGAAAACATCCCAAAGGGTGATCAGGGAGGTGATCTTTTTTCATTTCAAAAAAGTGCTTCTTTACAAAATAGGCCAAGGCTGTGAAATCCAGCTGTGGATTTCCTGTAGCAAACTGATTTCCTTCACTTGGGGTTAGATACAGTTGAATCTTGCTTTAAGCTGTGAAGAGAACACAATTGATAAACAGTCATTTTGGTTTTTTTTACAGTGCAGTCTAGTATGCTTTGTCTGCTGCCACAAAAAGAAACCAAACCAAACACAACTCCCCCCAAAAATATAACAAAACAGAACAAAACAAAAAAAAAAACAACGAAACAAAAACCTAACAAGAATTCTGCATAAAATCTGAGAGAAAGTACTTCAAGTAAACACAGATCAATAATTTTTAATGTTCTTATTACAAAGCAAAGTTAAAGCAAGATGCTATCATTTTCTGGCATCATATCTAGAGTATTTTGCAGTAGTGTCTGAACTTACTCTATTATCTAAAGAGAAGCATTTTGAATACCCAGGATCAAAATTAGTGTATAGACTACAACAGAAAACAAATACACCCAGGGACTTATCAAAACACCTGTCCCTTCACACCTGTTTTTTTGCGTGTTCTATCATTCACTGGCATCTTAAATTCACATTATTATTCCCTTTATCTATATATTTATGCATATGTTTTGAGCTTGTTCTGATGGTATCACACTGATGTATGCACCTCTGTCCTGGAGACTGAGTTTATTCTCAAGAAGGATGAAATTTGACATCCTCAGGTTTTCACACCTTCATCTTTACACTGCATAAAAAGCTACAGGTTTCCATTGGGATTTTACTAAATTATTATTAGCTAAACAGAAAATTCTTGGGTTTTTATGGCTCTAAACTCTATACAACTCTAGTGTAAGGTCAGTATTGCGTGTTCATGTGTAAGATTTTAGGGGAAATGTAAT
>VZRX01021479.1:64035-101535 GCA_013398075.1 Notiomystis cincta | reverse complement strand
AAAGAGGGAAGATCAGAATTTTAGTCTGTAGAGTAATGCTCAAGCACAAGCAACAATTCAAACTGCAAAGTGACTTTTAAATCCCTTTTTCAGGACTTCTTAGCTCCTTAGGCTCTTTGGGACAATGCAATAATAGATTTATATAGGCAATTTGGTAAATAGCTTCACTCATCTTGAGAGGGGGTGTAAGTGCTCTTTTTTACTTAGCATTATAATAAAATAGGAGATGAATTAGGTCAAGGTGACCCATTCTCTGTACCAGAGAAGGTTTATCATGCTGTCTTGGAACATGGCTAGAAATAATAGTATGCAGCTTACTGAGAAAATATTCCAACCAGCACCTTTGGAATCAAAATCTAACTTTCAAACTCGAACAGAATGTCTAGGATACTTTGGATCTCAGACATGTAAAAAAATCCTTGGATTCTCGGTTGAAATTTCAGCGTTGGAGATTGGAACTGAAAATTCCTACCTCTGTGCATTTTACAAAAAAGTGTTTTATAACAAAAATAGCTAAGGAATAGAAGGGCCTTCTCCTTTTAAATTACCTGTTTTATGTTCTCGAGAACCACACTACACAGTCAGTTTGAAGCTGATAAGTTTTGTGGTTAGAGTGCCATACGGCTGAGATAGGGTTTCTCAGTGGTTATGCACATGACACTTACAGCTTACTTTTCATCCCAAAGCTGGAGGTCTGTGGTGATCTCCAGTACACTTGTGACACTTTTAATGTATTTGACATATTTATCCAATAATGAAGACGAAAGATTTGACAAAGTAAAGCATTGGGGTTTATCTAGTGTTCAGTGATGTTTGCAGATATAATTATTACTGGTTTTGCTGGCATGCATCATCCAGGAGTCGTGGCTCTAGCTGCTTTTTATGTAACTGATCAAAATTATTTTGATACCTGTAAGAATGGTTTCATATGCTTTTTACCTTTCAAATTCAGCTGAAAGAAACATAACAATTCCTTAAATATTATTTTCATATTGCTAGTGTAAATACATTGAAGTTCGTATACACATAGAATTGAAAACTGTTCCCAATTCCTTCCAAACAAATGGCAAATACAGAAAAAAAATATATTAGGCATCTTGGTTGACATGAATTTTCATTTTTCATTATATGAAAGTGTTTTTTGAAAAATCTATGTGCTGCAAATGCAGGAGTCCGTGAATGAATTGAAGGGTCACTGTTGACTGAGCTATAATTTTTTGACAGTCATAGTGTGTTATGGTTACACAAAAGTCCATCACTAGCACCTTGTAATGATGTGGGGATGCAAAGGACACTGTGCTTCTTTTGCATATTCAGTTCTTGTCAGCTACCTCACATCAGACTTTGAAGTGTGTGGTACACTCGTGTTCAGGAGCAATGGTGTGGTTATAATAGGCTGCTTCTGGGATTCTTAGATAGGTGAGACAGATTAATCTTTCATGCAGATGGGAAAATGTCCCTTTTGGATTCTATGTTTAGGTTGCTGTTAAAATGGTTCCTCTAAATCATGGAACAGCTGTAGTTGTTAAACATTTCCTAACTGCTTTATGTCATGTGTCATCAAAAAGTCTGCTTTTCTTTATCCTGTTTAGTGCAGGTTTCATCTTTCCTGAGTCAACTCTCAAATTTATCTACTCCACTTATTAGTGCTTATTTTCAAGATTTGTAACATGCTCAAAGAATTATGGTTAAACCTTTAGGATGTTAATATTAACATTATGTCTACCTAAACCCCACAAATGAGTAAATACAGGAGGCTAATGTGCTTGCACTACACTTTGTGTGCTAGAGAGGAGCTAGTTGAAAAAGCAGATGTAGAATATATTTGTGTGATAGCTGAGATGATGCAGAAACTGTCACTTTCACAACCATCCTTCTTTTCTAAAGGTTTTGATTTTGCCTTTAGAAAAACTTGCAGATTTGTTTTTCTTGACTTCTTGACTTTACTCGACTGTTTTCTATGAGTTAAAATTACTTGTGCTGAAGAGGTAGGAGGTGTACAGGATTACAAAGTACAAAGTTTTAAAGAAGAGATTTTAGTAGAATCTCTTGTATACAGTTGTCTCAGGAATGTGAGACAACCGAGAATGCAAAATAAAATGTCAACTGAAACTTCACAAAAAATGACAAATTCCAAATAACTTGGTATAGATTTTGTTGGATTTTTCCCTGTAGAAATGAGATAAAACAATTTTTCTGCCTTTTCCCCAATACTCTTCTCGTCCTATCTGTACTTTCTCTTAGTTTTCAATCTTAGTTTACTCATTCTCCAGGCCTGCTTTCAAAAAGCATTAGATTTCTCCTTCTAGGGAATTCTTTTAGCCTGTGTGTTTTTTAGATGTGCTGCATTTCTTCTTCCTGTTTTAAAAAAAAATTATTTTTAACTGCTTCTAAGAATAAAGTGTATTGAACATTCAAATCCCAATATGTCATTCAAATTGTTTGTTATAGTTTTAAAATTCTGTTGGTTCTTGGCACAACTCAAATACTCCTTCAGGTACTGTAAACTGAGAAGCCCTGACCTTTTCTTCCCTACATTCCAATAGCATCAAATGATTTTTTATTTATATAATAAAAGTAATATATTTTATATATTATTTCATTGCAAGTACAAAAAAAAATCAAAATCAAGGAACCATGCTGTCCTGAATTAATGTGATGCTGGAAAGCTGGTCTGAATTTATTTTTAAAATATTTTGTGAAAGATGTTAGCTAGTTTCAATAATCATAAGTAATGTGAAAGGAAATGGCTGTGTAGGAGCAAGACTTGTGCTAAGAGAATGTCCCCCAAACTGAATCCATTTTGTTTTGGCCTTCTGCTTGCCTACTTAGTGCTCAGAATATGATGTTCAACTAGAATCACTGTAAAAACTGTTTTCCTGCTCAGTGCTAAATAAAACCAAATAAATCTCCAGTCCTACAAACCTGCATATATTTAGCATTGATTCCAGAGTTCACAGACATTAATTTTCTGTTGAGCAGGACATATTCTGTGGTACCCAGAACTGAGAGTCTCCTACAGATTGTATTAGTCTTTATCTCCCATATGTCCAGATTCAACTCCAAATATTTTTTTTCCATTCAGAAGATGTGTCTGGATAGCACTTGAAGAACTTCTGCTCACATCTGAGGATGCTGTATAACAGATGTGTATCTGTTATACAAACAGGTCCTGAAGCACATGAGGTGTGACTCTGAGGTGGCTTGGTCAGCTGTGTGCTTGCACAGTGAATCAGTTCTCAGTGGGCTCAGTGCTTCCAGGTCTAGGGACAAAACAAGGTTCTACCAAAAGTAACAAATGTTTTGGTTATGGACCATATTGCCCAAGCTGTGCCACCTGTAACAAAGGTGTTGTGGCTGTACCACTGCAAAGACAATGGTGACAGCAGGGTGTTGCCTGGACGACAATATCAGAGCTGCCAGAGACAGCTGCCAGAGGTTATTCTGTTCCTTTCTCTCCTCTCCTTGTGGAATATCTGTAAATTCACTCTAAGTTCAGAATATTGGGGTAGGGCTGAAGCAGGGAATGTGGGAGTAAGCATTGCTTATTATAATAATAAACTTGCAGTAAAGAGGAGAGAGATATGATAAGTAGCAGGCAATGATGAGCCAGTTGGAGCATGTACAAGAAAGTAGTAGAATTAAAATTTGGGAGACTGCAATAGGACTGTAAGAGATGTATTGTTGTAGCTCAGTTTGAAGAGGTAAGATTTACCCTAGTGGATGGAAAGAGCCAGGTGGATGGTTTATTTCTTTTTGAAGACTTTGGTCTGGGAAACAGAAGAATTTCCCTAGAAAAACCCATTCTGCCATCATTTTCTCTGGCAGTACCACCAGAAAGCGAGGCCTGAACAAATTATATTTGAGAATCTGAATTTTGTATTTTGAGTTCGATCCTCTTACTTGTAATCTCTAACTAGTATGCAACATTTTTCTTTGTGTGGTGGTTAATATATCTTTACATAAAATTTTGTTCATTTACTTAAACATCTTAAAAATAACAGTAGTTTTCAACAAGTACTGCAAAGAATTTTAATATCCTGCATTGTTGTCACTTCCATAGGCAAAAATATTTAGGGTTCTTTTCATTCCCCAAGCCTTTTTACCTTAACTGACTTTGATCTGTCACCACCTGGATAATTTATTAATAATTAAGATGTATCTTGTTCTGGTTACCTCTATAAATAAGAATACTGTGTTGTTCTATAGTATGAGTGTCTTCTGGTGGTTTTTCAATATATGTGAAACCAGGAGAGTTTTCTGATAACATCTGCTCTGAAATAAGATCATCATGGCTGTCCTGGGTATGTTCTGTGGGGTTATTAATTTGTGTGTGTGTGTTTGGGGTTTTTTTAGTTTTTGTTTTTTTGTTTTGTGGGGGGTTTTTGTGTGATTTTTTGGGGGAAGGTTTGTTTTTTGGGTTTTTGTTTGTTTGTTTGTTTGTTTGGGTTTTTTTTTTAGATCTAGTTTCCATTTAATATAGCAGACTTGCTGAAAAGCAGTTTTCCAAGACATTTTAGGACTGAAATTATCTGTTTCTGAGGATGAGGAATGTAGCATTTTTAATGACTGTTTCTGCTGGCTTTCATTGATATAATCAAGAGCATACTGTTTATACCTGAATGTGTTGCAAACAAACTGATAAATGCTGTTTTAATGAAGCCCAAATAGATGCACTGTAAGCATTTATTTCCTAATGTTAGCTGCAGTAGGGAAAATCATGCAGAAACCTGTTTTAAAAAGGAATAGCTGTTTCCCTGAAGGAATGTGCATTGGTTCTCAGGGAAGAATATGTTTTCTTGTGATCCATGCTGACAATTTCAAGTCAAATGGAAGACCGAGGTGTTTGGCTTTGTTTATCCAGCAATGTAAGAAGGCCTCATGGTACCAGGCATTGCTGTGACATTGGCAGCACAGCAGAGCCTGCAGTAAGTCCTTTGTCTGAGATGGGAAATAAGTCCAGAGTGATGCCAATTCCACAGGTAGTAGTTTGTGTACCACTGCCAGAGTCACTTCACTGGCCCAGTAAAGGCCTAGTGGACGGATTAAAAACTCCTCAGTGCAAAGATTATCTTACTTTTTTTACAGAACCTCACTCTGACTTTGACCTTCTGGTAATGCCAGAAGGTAATGGTGGTGGCAAAATTAATGTTTTGGAGATTAAGTATTTTATTTCTGTATGTAGAGAATTGGACCTAGTCTAAAAATAAGTGTTCCACTAAAGCTGTGCATATTGCTTAATACAGAAATTTAAGCTTACAAACCCCCTTATGCCTTAGAGATTTATCTAAATTTCTCTGTTTTCCACACTCATGGACAGAGGTGCTGAAGATCAACATATGTGAGAGAGAATTGTGAGAATTGGTGCTAGGATTAAGATAAAGATTAAAAAAATTTACAACTTTCAGGCCTTTCCCAAGTCTCATAAAACTACATGAGCATTTTTAAGTACAGAACTTGATTTGTTTTGTTCCAAACACTATTTCCCCAAAACCTCTGAGATGTAACTTTGAGCAAGGAAGAGGAGGGCTCCTCTGTGAAAGGGGAGAATGTTTAGAGGACCCATCCTTTTGCACAAGGAAGAACAATAAATTTTGTAGTGATGTTTTGAGGTGTCCAAATTGTCTTCATTTTAATATCTTCATTAAAATTGAATAAAATATGATCTAAGTTTAAGGAATGACAAAAGGAAGGAAAAAAGTCAGGAGAAAGTGAAATCCTCACTGAAAAAAGTCAGCCAAATTTCATTCACCAGATTACTGTGGTATTTCAATACATCTCTATTCCTCACCCTAGTATGTGTTGTAAATAATTAGAGATTATTTACACAACACTCAAAACTCTCAGGGCTTGGGACTTTCTAAAGATGCCATAAAACAGCTCTTTCTCTGCATCTTCAATACTTTTTAATCAACAGGTGTCTTCAAGGAAACACTGGAAAAATATGTCAAAAATATTAGCATGATTAATGTAATATTAACTAGATCACTAAGTTACCCAACTAACTAACCCTAACAAAGGGTTGTGAGTAAAATCTTTGCCAAAGTTTAGGTATGCATAGCTTTGGTGGTGGCCCTGGCATGTGTTGTTCCATGACTGCTGGTTTGGTTACAGGTGATACCACCATTTCAACAGTTATTAAAATGTGTATGGGCAGGTTTATTAAATAATTCAAATCTGAAAGAAGTCTGGACTCACAGTTTATCTCATTTTCTATGGAAGGCTAAGGGCCTACTGGCTGTTTTAGAAGTTAATTACTATGTGCATTGTTTGTATTAGTTTAAAACTAAAATTTTGCTGCGCTTGTGTGTGAGAAGTCCTGACTCAGTGAAGTGCTGAAAGGAGAGGGCACATGGAGGGCAGCCTGTATCATGAGTGTCCTACCTGGGACTAAACTTATCTATTTGGAACTATATCAGGAGCAGTGACTGCTGCCAGAAAATATTCACATCTCTGCTTTGGTTTTTCCAAATTACTTTAACTGGCTTGTCGCTACTGTATTTAGCTATACTGTGTAAGTATGCATTGATACAATCTATTCTGGATCCCTCCAGAGTGGCTCCTTATGCAAATTAGTGGATTTTTGTTTGATGGAAGCAATCGTATTTGGAAAGCAGAATAGAAGTGCCTAAATGAACAGAACAGAAATGGAGTTTTTTCCAAAGCACTGGAAACTTCTGACATGAACAGGACATTTTGAGAAGCACTATTTCTAAGTAGAAATGGTAAAATGTTGAAATAACTGAAAAGTGTAGAGTAAAATACCTCAGAATGATGAAAATTTCCCCATTCTTGTGGCTGTTCATTAATGCTATAGGTTTTATGCAACTACTTCACCTGACAAAGGCTTTTATGTTGTAATAATATTTAAAGTTCAGTGAAGATGCATGTTTTCAAATTGGATAAACAATGTTTGCTGTAATTTTCTAACTTCCTCAATCTTCTTTATTCTAATTATCTTTTTGGGTTGTTGTTTTGGGGTTTTTTTGTTTGTTTGTTTTTTTCATTTTGGTCCCTTTTTATTTTTGTGGCTACTGTCTGCCTTCTGCTCTGAAAACGGTCTGTATTTCTTAAGAAAACTCATGCTTGGATTCTAATGTAAATTTGATACCATCAGCTCTCTACAGCTGTTCTAATTCTGACATCCTCCATCTGCCTAAAAACCCTCACAATTTCTGCACTTGTACTGCCTTGTTGGATATACTACTTCTTTTTGTTTCACATTAATTTTTAATCTCACTTCTCTTCTCCACACAATCTTTAGCTTGCTGATCTGACTTCTCACTTCTTCTGTTATGGTTCTGCTCTCAGATATTTATTTTGGATATGAAAAATATATGTTCTCTGGAAAGATGTGATACTTAATGGCAGTATTTAGTATCTGTTGCAAGCTGGCTCCTGGGAAATGTCTGGCAAACCTTTTCCTAGACATCTGTGGGTTCTGAGTCCTCTCCTGAGTGACTCAGGAGAGGAGAATTGAAGGATAGCAGATTAATAAATCTCGTGTTGCCAAGAAAAGCAGAGAAGCTGATGTGTTAATGTGTAAGGAACCATTTCAATGCTCGAGGAAAAAATAAAAAACACAGATAAAATGCTAAGTTTTGCTAACACTGTAATGGAGATGTCTTTGTAAAGATATTTGTCAACTACTCAGTTATTGAAGGTAAGGGCGATTTTCTTCTTGTGAACACAGATATAATTTTGTGAAAGGAGTCACTGGCACAGAATTTAAAGAAAAGAGCTATAGGTTTAATGAGAAGAGAGGCACTAAATTCTGTGTATTTTGGAGTTGGAAGAGATGTGTATTTTATCTGGAGAGGCTATGTGAAGTAAATGTGGAAGTGGGGAGGATATATTTCTCAATGCATCCATCTTTCTCTTTTGAAAAGGTCATGCCTTGACATTATGGCTCTTCTGCAATTTATATGCATAGAATGATAACACGCTTTGAAATGCTACTTTGCTAAAGAACAGTCTGAGTTATTACATGGCAATTTATAATGTATTTTTTTATTCATAAACATGTTTACAGGCAAGTGACAACAGTGGGGGAATGCTTTTTAATATAGGTTTTCTTGATTCTCTAAGTATTATCTGAAAAAAGGACAAATCCAGGAAAGAATAGGGAAAAATTAAGAGTGTGAATATTGAAAAATATTTCTTTTTGCAGTGGTTATGTGTAGTTCTGTGATCTGTGAAAGGCCCCCATCAGTCCTTCCTTTATCAAAGTAGCTGTGTATCTTTGATCTCTACTATATAATAGTCTTTTAGGTACAGATGAATGCAAGTCACTGCTGAATACAACAGTAAACCAACTGGGCATTATTTGGAGGCTCAGGAAGCTTGGAAACAATGGCTCCTGATTTTTATGTTTTGTGCAGTATTGCACCATGCTGACAAGAATCAGCTGGATCCCCACATTTAAAGTCTTTTCCATCATCTGGAGCAATAAATAGGACATGGATACATGTTGGTTTATATTAAAAATAGATTTTTTTTTTAAAAGCTGCCTACTAAAAATTTAATGTATTTGAATCAACTTTAGTTTAATATTTAAAATGTGTCTATTTAAAATACAACATAGGGATGAGCACTTGATACTGATGAGGAAAAGAAACAGGTTTTGTAAGCAGACCCCTGAAATATTGCACCTTGACAATTTAGAAGCTTTATTGACCACAAGCACACAAGGGCTTGCTAAGTTGAGATTTAACACTTAGCTCCAGGAGCGTGTGGTACTCGAGATTTATGTCAACCTCAGTGACCCAACCAGCCAGGCTGTCTTTAATCCTTCTCCACTCCCAGCATTATGAAAGTGACTGCTGACTCTTGAATTCATTGGTGGTATTTACAGCTCTGGCCTGAGCTGCTACCATGTTCTGTAAATGCTCTGCTTGTGGACAAAGAGCTATCTGCAAACATCTTTATTTGTGCTGTTAGTTTCATTGTTTAGGTTTTCTGAATTAAGTTTATGGCTTGGCCTTCAAAGCTTTTACTAATGACTACAGTTAATTTATCTGACTTTCCCTCTGAATCCTTCACTAATTTAGCTTTTCCTAAAAGGCTGCTTCTTTTTTTCAATAATAGCCATCTATTTAATGTCCTCTACTAGCTTTGTCCAGGAATTGTATTTTATCAGACCTTTGCAATCATCGTAACATTGAATGTGTCAAAAGTGAAAGGGTATCACAGAATTCATCTTGGAAATTATAAGTTCCAGCCTGCCAGATTTTTGTCCAGGGTACTTGGAGCATGACACTAATAAATAAATAACAGATCTCTGTATATGATACAATGAATGCTTTTAGAAATCTACTTATTTATTAACAAATAAACAAGCAATATGTATTTCAGAGAGAAACTGAGAGGGCCTGCAACAAAACTTTTGATTACAAACCACAAAAGCATTTTTCTAGGGAGTGAAGCATGAATTTTTGCATGCTAAAGTTCTATTCTAAGTGATGCTTATCATGTTTTAATTTTCTTGATTTCTGTTTAATTGCAGTGAAATACAGATATGCTAATTCAGAAGAACCATTTGGCTTCGGTTTAAGACACTGGAGTTCTACTGTTGTAGACTTACCCTAGGTTTTGCTAGCTTTTAGTCAAACCTAGTCAAGTTCACTATCTAAACAAAACTGTGCAGGCCTTTGAGAGAGATAAAGTAATTTTGGGGGGTTGCTTTTTGCTTTTTTTGTTTGTTTGTTTGTTTTTGTTTTTGTTTTTTTTTTATTTTAAGTAGCAAAATATCTCAGTAAATTATTTGATCAGGTCACAGTTGTACTCCATAGATTTCACTCATTCACTCACTCCAATCAACTTTTCTGTCAAAACATCAGAGTGATGTGGCCTGGAGTTCTGGTGTTCGGCACAAAGCCCAAGGCGCACTGGGCGTGGAGGACTCACCGCATCTCTCGTGTTCCCTTTACTGACAGTGACAAGGCACTCTGGTCTGCTGCTGCTTTGTCCTCATATTTACAAGCTAGCAGTTGTTGTGGTGGTTACTTGGCTTCAGATTTTTGCTGACTTCAGGCTCTATAGCCCTTAAACAACGAGCAGCAACCGCTGCCTGTTTTCTGCTGGGAAGGTGCGAGTGCCATATGTCTTCTCTCTGTGTTCCACAAGCAGGAAAATGAGCAGGTGATAGACTGCAAGCGTGCTGCCATCCTCCTGTTGTCAGATTGCTGTCTGCTGTGGAGGGGCTGTCTGTGCTGTGCTCCTCTCAGGGTGCTTGCCTCGACAGAAACAGCTTTTTCTCAATTTTGCACCTGGGAATGACATTTTGGGAGTGGTTTCCCTGAAACGGTAGTCCTTATTAACTGCAAAGGCTATTCTTTTAACCCTGGGAGTTCTGCTGCTGCTTTCTCATATACATGTTTTCATTTGTTATTCCCTCATAACAGTCTTCTTACTATTACAAATCCATTAAATATATATATATATGTAGTATGTGAAATCCAAACTTTCCGTCCTGAAATATGGAAGTCAGCTGTTTCTGTTCATGAAGGTGGTGTCCAGAAGTGTCATGGAGATGCTGGAAATTGACTTAAATTCTGTAAAGTTATGTTTGGCTTGTTTTTTTTGTTTTTTTTTTTTCCCTTCTCCTGAGTGCTTACACGGGTTTTGTTGCTTAGATCCTTGTTCTGACACATTTATGTGTCAGCTTGTTTTGTTATTTGTGTATGCATTTGCCTGAAATTAAGAACCTCAGTGTACCTTCACCCTGCTGCTCTGGAAGGTCTGACTCAATGGGCTTTGCAGGAGAAGCTGACTGATCACAGAGCAGTGACAGTCACTTCTCACAAAGCACAGGCAGAAGCTGTGCTGGTGTGTTCAGAATTTGGGAGGGAGGGTTTGGTTCTTTGGGAGAATAAAATTTCTACCTCCTTGGGTGAGCACAGTCAGCACCAGCTTATTCTCTGCAGAGAATTCTCTGCCTGTCTGCCTTGCTGAAGTCATGATGCTGTGTGAAATTCAGATTTGTTCTGATAATAGAACGTTGCTCTGATATTTAGGTAATGTTATGCTAATATAATAGTGGTAGAAAAAGTGTGACTAATGGCCAAGACCATGAGGACTGCTCCTGTCTTTTGTCAGGTGATGTTCATGTAAGTATTGAGCTTTAATGTTCACAATCCTGTGTGTTCCTCTCCTGACTGGCTGTAAGTAATTGCATACAGAGACATTTATCAAAACAATTCCACATGAAATATTAGCATTCAATACAAAAAGTGACCAACATTGAAATAAAATTATCTCCCCATGCTGAGTTGGCATAAATATATATATATATACTTTGCTTCTGCCCACAATACCTAGCTGTGGTTGAAAATCCTCTTGAAATATCTCTAGTATTAGTGAAGGAAAAGTATTTCCTGTCATTCTTGTGGCCCATATCTTTTTGTTAGGCACAACATAGAGAATGTTGGGTATTTAATTCTGTGCAATATAATTTCTATTCATGTCAGCACTAAAAGATAGCTCTGCCTTGCATTCCTCCTGCTGCTAGAGTTTTGGACACTTGAACAGCTGGTTTAATATCTGATATAGTCAGAATTTTCTAAGTTCTATCTGAAATAAAAAGCATCTTTAAGATTTGCACATACCCTCTAATTGTGTCAATATAGTAATCAGCTGTTTAAAATGCTGACTAATTTAAGTAAGTATACAAATGGAGCTTTGTCTACCTTCTACCATCAGGCTGAATAAGATTAAATACTAAGATTCTTTCCTTTTTTCCTTGGGGTTTTGTTTTTGAAATCACTAAGAAGCTAAGTTTTAAACTCATTTTGGAAACAAAATCACACTTTACTCAAAGTAAACATCTCTGCATATGTATTTTTAATGGTAATTTTTTTTTCCCAGACACCACTCAGCTAAATTTGAAAATAGTTTCGGCTGGCCTGAGATCACTTTGGATGAGTGTAACAACACCTTCAGTCATGTTAAATGAATGCTTTAACTTCTTTTATTCTTGAATTACTTTTGTTTGTGCTGCTCTGAACTAGAACAAGAGTATTAATACTGCATGTCCACACTCGCCTCTGGTTATTTATGCATTTTTACTATGGAAGGGTAAGTGTGCCAAGCAAAATCCCTGGATTTCTGCCAAGTAAACGGCCCAACAAAGAATTACAAAGCTGTGAGTAAATGAGGCCTCAAATTAAATGCAGGCAAAGTGGTATGGGCTTAGTAAATCACCATAGTGGGACAGTATAAGAAATGTTCCTCACCTCAGAATTATATAAACAGCGCTAGGGAGTATTTTGGTGTCAACAACACACAAGAAACCCACATTTCACTGAGAAAAATTCTGAATAATAGATGAACGTGGAAGTTAAGATACCAACATTTTACATATATTTTTATATATCTTTACATATCTTGAAACCATGTGATTTCTCTTTGCTTCAAACTCCACTTTTGTAATGGTCCCTTGCTAACAGGTTTTTCAATTCTCCTTTACTCACTCTCAGTAATGCAGGTTCATTTGAAGTATGAAACAGTTGCAGTCTGTGTGTAGTCCTCTTAAGAAAAAGCATTCAGAGACTCTAACTTATAACCCTCCAAAAGAACTCTAAGGCAAACTTCTCAATCTGCTTTCTTCTACTCCTTTCTGACCACTAATTCAGGAGCCAAGGAGGGAGGATCAGCTAAAACATTTGTAAATGATCACCATTTCAACATTTTTATTTTCTGCAGTCTGAAGTGTAGAAATCTTGTTTGTCAATCACAGATTGTGCCAATTGAAATTGGTCTGGGTTTTTTCTGTGATTTGGTGTTTTATTTAACTGTGAGCAAGAGCATCTGCTTTCTGAATGGTATTGATAGAGAATAGGGTAATTTTTCTGAGAGAACAATGCATTTTTAGCAACTTTATCCTTGTCTGTTGAAAGGTGTTAATGGGTGAAACAATGATATGGGAGAAGAATAGAGTATATTTGTGGATGATAGGTTCCCTCTACTGAAATAATGACACTGAATTTCTGTTTCAATCTTGATCCAAAGAGGTCTTGAACTAATTTTTGGTTGTCTCTTGTACTGATTTTCTCTTTCTCACCCTATTAAATAAATATTGAGAAAAGTTTTCAGGCAGTAAAGAAGGATTTATTTCTCTGTGAGTCTTTCTTCCTGTTTTTGGTAGACTTTTTTTTTTTTTTAAGCTGTAAGAGTTTTTTTCAGGCCTCTACTTTTAAATTTGAGTACTCAAATACATACAAAGCAAACCTGAGGATTGGCAGGACTTCTCAGGATCAAAGCAATTTTTTTTTCCAGATATTAAATTATAATTAATTCCTGCAAGTGTCACAAGAACAGCTGACAGAATGATAGCAGATTCCCCATGGAGTTCATGCCAACATTTTAGAGTATTGTTTATGCATTTCCTATTTATATTGATATTTTTGAATGGACAAAACAGCACAAGTACATATTCTTCTGAAAGTATCATCCTGTATTCTGTATATGCTTCTGGTGTTTATGCAGGGAAATACCTAACATTTTCTGTTGCAATCTTTTGATTCTAAATATTTTAAAGCTAGTGGAACTTTGAGATATCACTGAAGTTGTGCTAGAGATGATTTCTGCAGTGGTTTTATGGTCACTTCTTGGCTGAACCACTGCACCTGAAATTCATATCAGATGCCTTTAATGTCATGTAGCTTAGGGGAAGAATGAAGTAACTCATGTGTGATATATCTGAGTATTGCATTTTTAAATAAAAACTCTTCAACTAGAACTACCAGAATGAAAGTTTTTTGAGGCATTTAATCAAGATGCCAGTTAAAGTATCACCAAACTTGAAATATGGTAATTTTGCTCTGCATAGAAAATAAAAGCAACTTAATCAACTTTTTATTTACAACAGACCAACTTGAAATACAGAGTCTGTGATTTTAAATACACTTTTTAAATTGTAAAACTTAGCAGAAAATGAAAAATTAATTCAGTAATTTTACAAGGAAACCACTATTTAGGAAATAGTAGTTTAGGAGTGAGGAGGGCATACAAATTAGTAGAATTTTTTTTTTTTTAATTTATGTGTATGGAATTAAAAAATGCATTGTTGTAGGGAGGCCCATTTACAGAGAAAAGAAAAATAAAACAAAATAGAAATTCTCAAGTGTGGAGTCTTCAGAACATGGGGAAAATGGCTTGTGTTTTTTTCTTTGATATCAATATGCTTGATAACATACTGAGGATGAAAGGAAAAGGAAGCAAAGAAAATTGAAATTATTATTTCAAGTGAAATTACATGACTACTTTTGAAAAATACATAAATGCATGATAAGTGTAGGTGTGCACTCACAGGTGTGTTTTTTCTAATGAAATTCAGGCTGTTAACTCATGTTGTCCTTCATTTATAGCAGTAGCCATTCTAGTACCGTTTTTTTTTTTACTTTTTAGGAGAAAATGGCTCTTTCTGTGGTGTTCCAGACTTCCTGATTTGAGAAATATGAGCACTCTTAATAAAGCATATTTTATTTTTCTTATTTCTCTGTGTATTTAGCCTGTTGTAATTACTTCAAAGTCTTAAAGCATCTGTGAAAACCATACAAGTCCTTTGCTTAAAAAAATAGGAAAAGGAATGAAGATCTCTTTGAATTTTCCCTTCTTCACCACTTATGTAAATTCATATAGTGAAATCATGACCTTTTGAAGTATTCTTTCTAATCTGTGCAGTACTCTTCATGAAAAGTAAGCTTAGAAATAGCAAAATCTACTTATTGAATGCTTTGTTACTCATTGTAAACCACCAGAAAATAGGCAAGTATTTAAGTTCATTCTCTACAGATGCTACTATTCCTTTAAAAAAACCCTTTCTATCTTAATCCATGACTGTTTTATAGAGGAATTCCTATATCTCAAGGCACAGAATTTTATCTGTTTTGCTTTCAGTTTATTGCCATTATTCAAGATAGTGGATAGAGAAGATTGCTTTGAAAAATGGCACAGAATTGAATTGCAAAAATGAAAAACTAACTGGGCTTTGTGTATTTTAACAGATGGATACCTTAATTATTAATTTCCTGATTAAGTAACTTGGCATATAGAGCAGATATCACTCTAGGATAATTATATTTAAAATGTATAGAAAAGATTGCATTTATGGACTTACATAATTCCATAGTTAATAGAGAGAAATCTCAAGGCTGATTCATGCAACTTTTAAGATGGAGTAGTAGTATGAATAATTCACAACTTCTGCAATTATATTTATTTGACAGGAATAACTGTTGTACTACATTGGAGTATCTCCAAGTGAAATATTTTAGCCTTACTGTGGTAAAAAAAACAAAGAAAAAAAAAAACAAAAAAAAAAAACACCCCTGCACATTTGTTAATCATAAGGAAATAAGTGTATATTTTATTTCATTGTATTTGGGGTATTGAATGACAAGAAGTTCAGTAGCATTAAATATACAGTGGAATAGAAATGAAGATCATATCTGAATCTTTTTAATAACATTTGTACCTATAACTAATGAAGAAGAAATATAATACTAAAATGCAAATAGAAATTCTAATTAAAAGTAGATTTGTGTCAGTGAAAATTTACTGTTTCTCACAAGGTAACTCTAGACTTAAGAAGAGAGGGGCTTCTCTTATGCCCTGATTTTACCATTCTGGGAATTAAAGTTGCATGTAGCATAAAGAGTTAGAGGGGAGAAGAGAAAGTCTTCATCAGCAGACAGTAAAATAGTAAATTTTATGTGAATTTTTTCCTTTTTGAATGTTTCAGTTTTGACAATAATTTGTTCTAAAGGTGGCCTAGTTGCAATTTCACTGCATTTCTATCTAGAAGAGAAGGAAAGATGTAGCTTTTCTAATCAATGGAACTTGTTTTTTTATTTCGGTGAAAGCAAGTAGAGATCTCATGTTTTAAATATGTTGCTCTTCATTGATCATCCATTTCTGAAGAATACATTTGCAAATGTGTCCTGGAGCATTAACAGAGTTCAGGTTCTTACAGAGAATCAGGAATGGCATTTCTTTTCCATGAGTGATGTTTTCATCAACTAGTGCCTTCAACAGGTGGCCACGTGGCTGCTCTTAAATGTGCTAATGATACAGCTAAAGGTGTAAGATGGGTGTTCTGCTCACACAGGTAGAGCTGATTCACACTTCTGAGACTCCATTTCCCAGACTTGCCTCAGAGATGGAAATATCTGTGCTGTTATGGGTCCACACGATGCTGCAAATTGGATACACAA
This sequence comes from Notiomystis cincta, assembly GCA_013398075.1. NCBI lineage: Eukaryota > Metazoa > Chordata > Aves > Passeriformes > Notiomystidae > Notiomystis > Notiomystis cincta. The sequence goes on along the minus strand of VZRX01021479.1, from coordinate 85,321 downwards.
GGGAATAGGAGGGATTATGCCTCGAAATGTCTTGCATGCTGTACATAAACTCTAATATTTGGCACATAAACCCTTCAATGTCACTAATTACTTTCAGTAAAATAAGGGTTTGGGGATGGAAAGGGAAGTTCTCAAGGGACTACCAATTGCCAAACTTGCCCTTGTTTACCTTTTAAATCCAATCTGTTTAAAGGATACTTAAAAAAAATATACATGACAATTTTATAAGACTATTTAATGTGTTGAAAGGCAATAAGAATCTTACCTTAGAAACTGTAAATATAGAATTTCCCAACACAGAGATTTTTCCCTGCTCTCCAGGTTTTAGGGAGATCCTGTTCCATATAATAACACCGGCAGGATGAAAGAGGGGAGGAACTTGAGGTTTTGTGAGGAAGAATAAGGCATGGGGAAGCAATTCAGCATTGTTGCTTAACTTTGTGGTATTAGCTTTTCCTTCCTGAATCCTTGATACAGAAAGAGTATGTTATGAGCATTGCTGCTACAAGATGTTGATCTTTTAAGCTGTGACTTGTAATCAGGGCTGTGGAACATTCATTCTCTTACTAGTTTATCAGTCTTTCAAATTTGAAATGATTAATGCTTTATAACTGGCTAGATATGGACCAAAGATAAAGGAATTCCCCACTTCCACGGTTTTCTCTGATGAATTTATCAAACTTTTTCTGAGATAAATGTTAGAGGTATAAGGAAAGAAAAAAAAAAAAAAAGCCACAAACATAAACATAGACCGGGGTAGAAAGTCAACTTTAACAGAGGTTTTAAAATTCTTAAATTTAATATTTAGTTTTATAAAAGAATAAATTGTAGGTGTTTAGGCTATGTGTTACTGACATATAAATTACAAGGAAAACATTTGGAATAGTCCAAATGCACAATAAATATACAATTCAATGTGGCACCCTTTTGATATGAACACCAGACCTCCTGACTTTGATTATGCCTATTCATATTTAGATCATGATCACAGATTAAGTTTCATGCAAACTCTGCTATTTCTGTATGATTGCTAGTGAAATAAATAATATTCAGTATTTGTGATTATTAGTAATTTGTGTGTGTAATGGTACAACAATTTTATTTAAAATACAGGTTTTAAGTCTGAAATACATGTGCTTTATAGAAAATCTTTAAGTTGGTACTGGTACTGTGCAGTATGATCTAAAGTGGTGAATGCTTGGCTAAGGGAGTGAATGTCTTCAAAATGATCACATTTCACTCCAGCAAGAATTGAGGTTGTTGATGCAGTTTATTTGTTGACACTATTTCTGCAGGTTGCTGTATAGCAAAGATGATAATAGCAAAACTTTGGTTCTGGCTATAAAGCACAGAATCATATGTGTATCTGGGTTTTAAGAGGAAGTAGATGTAGCTACATCATTCCAAATGGATGAAAAAGAGTGATCTCTCAAGACTAGTTAGATGCTCCCTAACAATCAGTTGTTCACTTTCAACTATGTTGGTTTATTGAGAATGGAACTGCTCCAACTCTAGTTGTTAATTACTGTTTTATTTCCTCCCTCTAGCTGTTTGTTGTAATGGATTGTGGTTGCTTTTCAACACAAGGAGAAACAGTAGCAACAGAATTTTATTCTTGTTTTGTATGATGATTATTTTTTGTAATTCCACAGATGTATTTAGTGTAGTGAAAAAGGAAGCGCCCAAATACAGACTTTGCTACAGACTGGAAAGATGCCTGTCACATTTTAGTTCCTTGGTCAGCACTTTCTTTCACAGGAGTATAAAATGAAATGTTTCTACATCTGTTAGTGCTTGTACAATGGCTTTCAATTTAAATGTGAAAGAGGTTCCTGGATACAGTTTGCTACCCATGAAAAACAAAACCAAACCAAAACCTAATAACAAAAACCAAACCTCACAGCTTTTCTTACGGAAGCAGTCTATCCATTTAGTCTTTGGGGTGCAGACCCTTGCAGCTTAGCATCAAACAATTTTCACTGTTTCCTGCTTTCATTGTGTCGAGACACATGCAGGAATCTGGGAGACTTCAGAAAGTCTGAACTGAAGGAGGTTGGATTTTCAAAGAGGCTTTCTGTTCAATTTTTAGAAAGAAGGACAGCTTGCACACTTACACTTGTTGATTTACAATGCCAGTGTGAACATCTAGTATTAGCAGGAGTGAATCCTTGGCAAAAAAATTTGGTTGTTGGCTGGTAGACTGAGATTTAGCAGAGGATGGGCAGAGCTTCTGTGGGTATATGCCCAGGAATTAATTACTATCAATTAAAGTTGTAACCTGATGTGTCATTCATGCACCTCCCATTAGAATTATTTACAATTGCATTATTTACGTTATTTCAGTAACGTACCCCTTGATCTTAGTTGGGGTTGGCCCTGACACCACTCTAAAAATGGAGACACTTCCATTGATTTCCACAGTGCAAAACCAAAGCTGCCTTCAACACATTACACTCAAAGATCATCTCAATAATTAAGTAGGGGGAACATTTTCTCCTTTTAGGTAAATAAACAAGGTGCCCATGTTTAAGGAAACATTATGGTCATGAGGACTATGTAACCTACCTACCTGAATGCTGTTCTTGAAATTTCCATATATAAGTGTCAAGCTGGTTTGCAATGCTCATGAAGCCTTTGTGTGCCTTTCCAGAATGTTGGATGGAGCCCAGTTCCTGACCTGTGGCTTCATAAAATTTGATTCTCTACAGCTTCTTCTCTCCTGGTACCTACAGTGTATCAAATGCAGGGATAGTTCCAAGTTGACAAACGCTATGAAATCCTTGGATGGCTGAAGCCACACATCTTATGAAGCAGTGGATTATTCTGTTACTGGCAGAAAGATGCACGGGGCTTGAGTAGGCAACAGTGATTTATTCAGCTAACACTAAGCAAGTGCATTGACTTCTGTAGCTATATTGACCTTTATATCCATATAAAAAAGAGGCAGAATCTTGACACTCATAGTCTTGAAGATCGTCCCTATTCTGTAACCTCCTATTAATCTAAACTGTCACTGTTTTCAAGGAGCACTGATAATCTAACATGGCTTCCTGTATAAAATAGGTCATTGGGTTTAGCTGAACTAATTTTTCTCAAATACTGTAGCCATTGTACTGTTTTCACTGTCCCACATTTCATATATATATATATAAACACAGAATCTACCACATTTCTCATGAAATTTTCTTGTACAGAAATGGTCTCCCTGTTGTAAATGTGTCTTCACACTTGAATTGATATATTCTCATTTTATTTTTCTTTGCATTTGGAGCCTATGTTACCTACCTTATTTCCCTGCTACATATAGGTACTTTTGTGCTTTGACAGTTTCCCACCTCATTGTTAACTCAATCATTCTGAATCCTTTGTATTTTTCTGTGGACTATATTTTCCAGTTCTTTGGTCACTCTTGCTGATCTTCTCTGTACCTTCTCTAACTTTTCTCATCCTTCATTGTCATGATTTTTTTTCAGTTTAATATCCTTCTTCTGTGCAGATTCCACTACTAAATGTTAACGGCTAGCAAATAACCCACCAGCAGCTTACAAGGTTTTTCCAGAGGTATTTAGACTATCCATGTTCTTTTTAAATTAGAAGGCTCCAGTTTCTATTCAGAATACCTCTGTGTTTACCTGATAACCACTAATATGAAAACAAGTAGAATCTGGGTACATTGTGCAAGATTTTAACTACTGGCTTTTAAGTATGCACATTCAAAATTCAACTGTTTCATCTTCATAGTTTTTTCCTGCATCTCCTAGGTCAATTAATACACAGATCTTCACCTAATTATCCCTAATTTCCAGTCTGATGTAATTGCCACTAACTTCTGCTGACCTTAATAGGAGCTATATCAAGACATTACTGTGGAAAATCTAATAGACTGATGCTTAAAAAAAAAAAAAAAAAAAAAAATCTCAGATTCAAAGAAATTTCATCATGTTCAGTCTAGCTATGATCAGACTGTATGGAATGACATATTTATTTATAATGATTTTATGGCTAAGAGGAGTAACTAAAGTAATATAAATTAATATTATGAAAATATATGAGAATATGTGTTACTTGCTTCCTGAATTCAAATCCTGAGGGGCTTGTCATGTGGTGTTTAAAGTAGCCAAGAAATACAGTAAAGGAAATGTTGCTTAAAACAGATAATTTGACATATTAATTTACTATGCCAGTAAAAGTGAGACTATGGAGGTATCCTGAAAAATGTCTTCAAGATCCATGAAGCACCTGTGCTGCACACACAGAAAATGTCCAGAAAAAGCAAGCGAGTTTCCTATGAAAATGTATGTGGAATCCATTAGTGGGTTCAGATGAACTTAATGAGGTAATTTTTTTAATAGACTTCAGTATAGATTAGTGTAACATAATTTGTATAGGAGAAACGGAAATGGAACACATAAATGGGTTGCCATAATATTTAAAAACACTTACAGTGCTAGGAAACTGCTGAATAATTTTCCTGTAAAGAAATATAAATAAAGCAAAACAAACATTAGGCATATTTCAAGTGGTGCTGAAGAAATTCTGTCTGTTCTGAAGATACTCCATACGTATAAAAGGATACTCATAGGAGATTTTTAACTACCTGCATCTCTGTTGAGCAGCACTTTCAGCAAATTAGCAAGGAAATTCATAAATTACAGAGTAGACAGACTTGCCACATGGAAAGTAGGAGATCCCGAAAGAGACATCCTGAGTCCATTTCTTGCTGACATGAAAGTGAATAAAAATGGAGAAAATTGGAGGACTATATAATTAGTGACCAAAAAGTAAGGTAATGTCAGAAAGAAATTCAATTTACTGATTAATTTAAAGCTATAATTCCATAAGGAACAGAAAATAAACACAGTGAAAACAGTAAAAAATTAGTTTTAAAATCCAGAGGCATCAGTGTATTTTGCTAGAATGATTAAGAACACAGTGTGTTTTTCTTCAGGTTTAAAAAAGGAGTTTGAGTTAGAAGTAAATGAACTTTTGGAATTCTTCGGTTGTGCTGAAAGGATGTTTTATGAGAGGCCAATATTTGTAGCAGTTTTATGGGGAAGATGAAATTGAGAATTAGATCATGTGTCAAGAATTGTAAGTCTCCAAAACTTACTGTGGTTATAAGTACTTGAAATGCGAAGTCAAACATGACAGGTATGAATGGGGGAGGAACACAAATATGTAGTCTTCAGAACAGCTTTTACAGGGATGATTAGCAAATGCTTCAGATGTTTGTATAAAGAAATATTAACCTAAATGGAGGGGATAGGGATATCCTGAAGTACTGTGCCCAGTTCTGGTCTGCAAAATGAAAAAAATATGTAGAAAGTCTGGAAAGGGTCCCAAGAAGTGCCACAAATATGAGTAGGAGAGCTGGATGATTTGCCCCATGAAGAAAGACTGAAGCAATGTAGGGTTTTTTGTCCCTGGTGAAGACTTGGGGGAACCTCATCACAGCTTTCTGGTACTTGAAGGGCAGCTACAAACAGGACAGAAGCTCTTTCTTCACAGGGACCAACGTGGAAAAGAAAAGGAGCAATGGGTGCACGTTGTACCAGAAGAGAATTTATATTGGTATAAGAAATAAACTTGGTAAAATGAGATCAGTCATTGGGAAAACCATCCCGGGAACATAGTGGAATCCCCATTGCTGGAAGTTTTCATGATGCCATTGGACAAGGTGCTAGGTAATCTCTGGCTCCCTTTCTGATAAAAGGTTAGACCAACTGATGTGAGGTCTCTTCCAACCTGGACTTTCAAAGGAAAGCAGGTTGGAGAAAGTCAAGGAGAAAACGTTGATCATAAAGACATTTAAATTTGTCAAGTAACTGTGTCATTATAGACCATGGTCTCTGATGTGTGAAAGGTGCAGAATGTTCAGCTGAGTTTAGGCATCTGAGAAGAAAGGAGAAAGAGGGAAACAAAGATAATTTTCCTTTCTAAAGCTTTTGAAATGCGAATAGAAAGATTACCTGTCTTCCAAGGTATTTTGATTATGCATTGTTTTTTTTAATACAGTGTGTTTGTTAATAATTGTCTGTGGTTAGGACTAGGTATCCAAAATAATTATATATGAGGGTTGGGATTTTTTTCCCCTGTAAAATACCTACTGCTTGTGTTCCTTAATATTTGATTTCATAAAGCTTTTTTGGTGATGTAACAGCAGTGAACATTTCTCACAGAAAACTACAGAAAACTGTGTGATGGGGAAGGGAGTTTTCTGGGGTGGTTTTTTTTCCAGTAACAACAAATATTAATTTGTCTGACAGTTATTTGGAATGTGTAAAGCAATACAGCACTCCAAGGAAGACCAAGAGCATTCAGGCACAGGAACTGCTATGCTGAGGGAAAAGGTCTGTTTTTTTCCTGAACAATAACTATAAATATTTGAAGAGTATAAATGCTAAAGCACAGAGGCACAAGGGGAGTAATGCAATGGGATTACTAAAGTGAAGATTTAGATTGGATGAGTATTAGGGAAAAATGATTGACAGTGAGAATAGATTATACAGTGGAGCACTTTCCCAAAGGTATTGGTAAAAGCCCTGTATCAGTCTTCAGTGAGATACTTCAGAGTAGACTGTGTAAAGAAGCAAAAGCTATTCTGCAGGGAATCATTGCTGTTCTTGGAGAGCTGTGCTGGAGGACTTAATAGATTTGCTACAAGTCATTTCTGTGAATCATTTAGCGATGTGATAGGGATTTTTTTTTTCCTCATTGGTAGTAGTTCTATAACCTTTCCCACTCACCCTACTCAGTGGATCATAGTGAGTTTGTGTTCATCACAGACTTAGTAAATCAATATCCCATAACAGTATTTTATATACATTATTCATTACACTTTTGTGAAATAAAATGTTTTAAAGAGGAGGAGGAAATTGGGAAGTGTGAAAGATGTAGGATGTTTGTGTTCTGGCACCCGGAGTGTGTGAGGAGGGAGTTCTGGAAGCTTACAGACCCAGTGATGTGATTTCACTGTGATCTGAGTTTCATCCTTTATTCCTAGTATTTTTCTTCCTACATTTCTAAAACCCATAAGTTTTCTTGGTACTAATATTATCTTGAAAGTATATAGCTTGGAAAGATACAAAGGAAATTATCACAGAAGGTGTTAGGAGTATACTTCCTTAAAAGACATGACCATCAGAAAGAGCATTTTGTCTCCCAGATGTGACAATATTTCTTCAAGGACTTGAGTATGCTTTGCATAGGCACCAATTGGACAAACTCATTGAAGACTGGGCAGTGCAGAGGCCCAGAGAAGTGGGTCATCACAGAGAGTTTTTAAGCATTTCAATTGTTAATTCCTCTTCAATGAGTATAATGTCCTGAATAGTTACCTTTGAAACACCAGTGGGAAGGACACTTATTTGACAAAGAATAGGCCTCGGTGTTCACAAATTTTCGATGCAGGTCTCCTGCTGTGGAGGCTGGAAGTGATGTCTGTTGGGTTATCAATGTCATATTATTCCTTTCCACTTTCAAGAAATATCTAAGAGGAAGAAATTAAAAGTACTCATGAACTTTTGTTCCCTTGATGTGGAATTGAGCTACATCACTGGTCAATTAGAGTGTGCCTAATTTTTCCATGTCCTTTTCCTCACTCTTTTTACTCTGCCCATGCCAAACTTGGAAATAACAGAGCTTCCTGAGCCTCTAGATGGGATGCTTAAAATAATTACCATAAGGAACAACATGTTCCTTTTCATTAATGCCATTCTTATGGAGAGTGCTTATTTTTTGCTCCAAAGATAGAAAAAGAAATTTTAGTCTTCCTCCCTTCTTGTTCCATGTACCCAATGTGCATATGTTTTTCAGATGATACAAGGTGCATGTCAGCCACCAGTTTGTTCATAAATGTTGGAATCTATATAGATGGGGGGAAAAAAATAAGTGACAGGTTAGCATAAATTAAATATTCAGCACAACTCAGCAACATCAGGATTAAAATGGAAATATGCAAGATACAGGAAAAGCTGTTCCAAGAAAATGTTTGAAAAGAAAATACTTCTCTATATTTCATCTGTCACTATATTTGGGGGGAAAAGCCAGAATATTTTGCTCTGTGTGAGATAAGACAAATTAAAAAGATTGCAAAATGCAGACTGGATTTTAAGAGCTAGCCAATAAACTGACAAAAGTATCTGGAACCTGGCAGGAACATTTTGATGAGTCTTGTTCCTCCAGAATCATAGAACAGAAATTCCCAAAATGTAATTTTCCTGGACATTGTAAGGCTGCAAACCTTGTTTAAGAGTGATGTTTAAATGTTAGTTGCCCATATTCTCCACTTTGTTAATCAAGATTCCCTTACTGGAAATACTAATCTTTTTAAGGTCATTTAATCCAAAACCATGGAAAGTAAGTGGACTGTGTTCCTGTGATTTCTTGCTCATTAACTAGGGATACATTACGTTAACATCAATGATTTGATGATGTATTATACTAACAGATAAGATCATAAAGTTCTGTGAGAACCTATTATTGTAATGCATCATCAGAGTCCAGAATTTGCTGGTAAAATCAACAGGCATGAACACTTAGATGTCAGTATCCTTGTCCTTCTAACCTTTGCTCACAAGACTCGACAAAATCAATGTTCTCTTTCCAAGACTTATTCCAAGGAATTTCAAATGTGTAAAAGCTACTGAGGACTGAGATGCTTCTTTGCCATTTAGACAGTGCATATTTTTCAAGTTTTAACTGGACAGCTTGGAAGCAATAATGATACAATAATTATTTCTTTACTTCCACATAGTAAAGATTAAATATTTGCTTTTAAAAATTTTAATGAACAAGATTTGTAGAAATATAAAAAAACAGATGTGCTTATTGAGCCAGCCAATCCCAGTATCATCTAATTGTCAAACTAAAAATATAGTTATTTAACTTTTTTACAATTGTTTCAATATGTTTAGCTAGAAGCTAGGTTGAAAATTCCACCATTTTTTCCTAAAACACATTTAACATACATTTAATAAAAACCAAAATGGTTTACAAAATAAATCTAAACCAGTTACTAAGTCAATTGCCTAAATATTTTAGTGTTCCAGTATGCTCAAAAGAGCATATTCTTTCATTCAAAAGTCCATAGTCAGTTTTTCAGGTGTTCACAGCTCTAGATATGTATCCAGTCTAAAAAAGTTCTTATTTTGATATCAACTGAGAACTCTGGCTTGTACAAATTTGCTATTTCTTTAGTTACATGTACAGCTCAGATATCTTCAAACTTGCAAATTTATAGAGTTATGCCTAGGAAGAGAACTATAAAATAAATTTAAAATTCAATGAGGTAACTTACGTGGTTAAAAACCTCAGTGTTTTGGCTCAGCTGTGAACATGCAAATAAAATGACCAGCACGTCTGACACCTTAAAATTTTGCAGAAATCCTTCTTTTGTATCTGTGATTGGGGACTCCATTATTACCAGTTTCATGAACTGACATGCTGATATAATCAAGCTGGTGAGAAAACCTCTGATGTTATTTCAGCTAAATATAATAGAGATGAGCAGGAGCACATTTTTTGTTTGATTATTTTTTTTTCCTCGACTCAAGAAATAAATGAAAAACTTTTGGTATGTTAGGATATTTTGGAAATTGATCCCAATTTAGGGATAGTAACCTATGATGCAATTCATAGTGCCATTGATAGAGATGAAAAAAGTGTTTTAAAATCTCTAATTCAGTTATAAAATGCCAAACTTAGATAAGTAATGGATAAGACCAAATACTCCAAGTCGAAGTAAATCACATTAATCAGTATGCCAACCTTTCTTTCTGTACAGGCTCAGAGAAAGTTGTTAGAATGCATAAGACTTGTCAAGTTTGTCATTCCTGTGAGACAGATTCAGAAATAATGTGAATTACAGGAAAAATCATGCCACAAGACCACTGTATCTGTTGAGTCAAATTCCTAATATTAAAGGCTGCTAGGAATTTGAGTTACTAAACTTGTGTTTTGAAAGTGTATTGCCACACTCGGCTGGGGGCCAGGGTTCAGAAGATTGAATTATTAACACTATGATACCGGAGAGCAACATGCCTCCTGTCAGCCTCTTGATATCTTTCATCCTCATGAAGAACCTCTTTGAAAGTCACACACTTCCAAAGACTGGATGATGCCATGGATCTGACTCCAGTCCAAGCCAGAGACAGAGTGAGCCCTCCTGCTTTCTACTGACATCACACAGGTACACACAGGCAGGATTTACTTGCATGCCCTGGTATATATTAGGACTAAAACCTTATGCAGCTATTTTTTTCCACTGTATTTTTTTGTGCTTACTAAATATGGTATTCAAATCCATTTTTCAGTCAGAATGAGACTTAATTTATTTGCTGTTGGTAAATGCTTTTATTCTTTGTGGGTACAATAGTCATGAGGTCCATACTGCACTGAATTTTGCCTTCTTATCTCTTTTCTACCCTGAATTAAAGTTTTTATTAGGCATCATCAACTGCTTGCTAAATAATCCTGAATTAGCCTTTAAATAGGAGGCTTTCTCACAGTCATTAACCAATACAAGTCACTTCAGCAAGACTAAGGCCCCACTACAGAGAGCAGAATCTTGAAAGTAATTTTATCAAACTTTTCCAGAGAAAATGAATGCTACATCTCTGCATAATCTTGCATTGTTTTGTGAAATGGAGTTGTACTGAGAGGAACACAAGCAATAGTTACTATCATAGATATGAGTCCCTTAATTCTTTATTTAGGTTTCATATATACACTTTATTAATTTTTTCTTTTATATATGTATAATCTAGTACATGCCATGTGCAGTCCCAAGTAAGTATTTTAGTGAAAATAGAAAATTATTTTTGCATGACACTTTTGTCCAAGGAAAAGCCTATTTTCCTCCCACTTCTCTGAAGTAGTATTTGAGAATATTTCAAAATATGTTTTATATTTAAAGTAGTTTCAAACTGAAGTGTTTATTTGAAATAATATTAATTTAAAAAAAATCAAAAAAATCTAACGGTGGAAACAAATGACAGAACATTGCCGAGACTCTCAATTGATGTACCCAAAGACATGGGAAAGTAATAAATGCTTAATTGCACTGTCTACCCTTTGTTCAGATTTAGTTCTCTTCACAGCTATCTAAAAAAACCCAAAACACAGTGTAAACTTACATAATCAAAAATATTTTGCATAACAATACACTTTTAAATGTTTGCCTATGTGATAAATTGCAATAAGCTGCAAAAATGTGCGTAAAGGTACTTGTTGGCAGTTCATTTTGTACAGCAAGCTGCTCTTCTGGAATGTTGTTAGATGAACACTGTTGTAGCATTATATGCTGGCTATTTTTCTGATTATCTCTCAGAAGAATTGATTTCACTTGAGGCTGAGGACCTCTCACTCAGTACCAAACCTAAGGTAAACTGTACTGTCTGACATTCCTTTAACATTAAGCTGACACTAAAGTCTCAGGCTTGGGGGTCAGCAAGCAGAATCAGACCCTTTAAACACCATGCCTAAGTGTGCTCTGTTGCATTCTCTCACTGTGATGAGATGGCATGTCTTGTAAACCAAGTAACACATCCCTCTTCCTTATCATTGTAGTGGTAATTAATTTTAATTTGTTCAACCAGTCTATTTTGGAGGACAGCTATAACCTCAATAAAATTTATTAACATAAAGCTGGCCCATAGGTAGACTGTGATTAGAGATGCCTTTAAGCATAAAAGAGATGCCTTAGAAATATCCCATTAATTAATGATTTTCTTAAAAATGCCTTGAAGTGGCTTTTAGCCACACACATTGTGGACTATATGAAGCAGGTTTTTGATGTTGGAAGAGCCCTGTGTTGCAATTATAATTGTGTTGCAATTATAGTCATAACCTTGAATGCAAAAGTACCACAGGAAAACTTATCTTCCAACTGTCATGGGTATCTGAAAAGGCAAAGTCTGTTTCAAAATACTGACGTGAAGAGTTGCTCATTTTGCGGTACTGGGAAGCTAAAAGGATACGTTAAAAGGATTGTAAGGATTCAAACGAAATTGCAGGTGAAGGTAGGGAAGGATTTTCCTGGATGTCTTCCAGGAAACATGCCCTGTATAGTTAATGGATGGGGAATTCGATTTTCATTTTTATTTTGAAACTATTTACCTATCTTGGTAGAGCAAAATTTAGCTGACAACTGCATAAATGATTGCTATGTTAATATCAAGGAAAATCAGAGAGCTGTTAAGCTAAGGGGGAAGAACTGTGCTGGCTCTCAGAAGGGGGGAAGCAAAGTTTCTGCAGCTCATCAACAAGTAGCCAGCTTCACTGAGCCAATAGTCAGCCAACAGAGCTGAGAGAGAATGAGGTTTCTGTATGGAGGCTGGCCAAAACTTCATAAAAGAGGGCCATTTTCCTCTCAGTGCAACAGAAGGTTCTTTCAAACCAGGAATTGGGAAATGGAGATGAGTCCAAACCAGATAGCAGCTAAAAACACCCAGAGCCAAGAGCCAGCTATTCAGCTAGAGGCTGGAGTAACCTATACAGGTGAGAGAGAAGAGGGAGAAAAAGCCAGTTGGGTGTTCATTACTCTGGAGAAATAGTAAGTTAAGAGTTGTAAGTTGGCAGCTAGTAATAAACTTATGGGAGAGGCTAAAGGAAGGAAGGAAATTTAGTGAGGGGTGGAATAAGCCCTCATTTCACCAAAGGATATGTAGAATTGATATTCTGCATTTAATTTGAAGCCTACAGGTATTTTCCTATGTTTTCAATCATGTTTAATATTGAAAAAAAATTGTTTAAGTATTTCAGGTGTAGTGGGTTAGATGTGTCGGTAACTGAATTTTTTTAACAAGTTTTTGTTGGTTTGTGTTTGGATCCCTGACCTCTCATACTTGGTTTGTGTTAACTTCATTTTAGCTATTTTTTTTTATTTTGAAATTCATTATTTTTCTCTTTTTGTGGCAACTTCCACTTTTAACTCATATGACTCCTACCCTAATGAAAGGTAACTCAGATTTTAAGTACATCTCTCATTTTGCCTTCAAATGCACTTGAGTTGAGATGTTCCTTAGAACACTAATTTTTGCATATCTATTATCTTTTCCTTGTTTCATTATTTGCTTCTGTATTTTCTGACCTTGAATTTAAAGCTTTAAGTGTTAAAGATAGGTAAAATCTAGCATATAATGAATATTATGCTAAAGAAATAAGCCTTGAACCCTACAAATAGCAATGATTGTGTTCTGCTTTACAGTCTCTCTTTCTTGTAGTCCTTAAAGAGTTCTTTTGCTTGATCTTGGGTAAGAATGGTTAATGGAAAGAGAGGAAAATCAGAACATTTCTGACTTTTCTGCAGAATTAGTCTTTGGTAACTCTTACTGCATTATGAAAGAAAGAAGAGGAAAAAGCTGAAATCCAGCATGACAATTGAGTCTCCTGTAGTTCTTTCCTTTCCCAGTCATTGGAGGTAGCACATAATTTGTTTTCTTTCTTAGACTTTATACAGTACATTAATGCAAAGCTGCTTTTGCCTTAAATAATACATTTTGTTTTGCTTTTGGTGGTTCCTGTTTCTCTTGTTTTTGTTTCATGACTTATGTCTTGGTAAAGGTTTTATCTTTACTAGGGAGCCAATAAAGCTTTTGTGGAACCAACTTGTCCCTAAACTCTGCAATTCAGCCGTTGCCAAGAAATTTCTATGAGCCCCTGCCATGGGAAGTAAAAAAAAAAAAAAAAACAAACCAAAAAAAGAGAGAAAGAAAAAAAAGAAAAGGAAAGGAAACTTGAACCCATTTCTTAAAACAGAAAGCATAGCAACCACAGTCAGAAACATTTAGCAGTATGGCAGCAGACAGCAGGACATACAAAGAATAACAAAACAGTCTATTGAAGAAGGGAAAAAAGATCTTCAAAAGACTTGTGTCCACAGCAGGGTGAAAAACATAACAATCCCATTATAAACGTTGTTAGAAAAAAATGTTGATTTTCTTTTCTCCCTGTGTTCTGCCAATATATTATGTAAAATGATATTCCAGTAACTGGGAACATAAAAAAGACATTTTCTGGCATCCCCTTAAGATGTCTCTATTCAGGCAGTGGATGTAGGAGAGAAAAGAAACAGACTGTTCTGGGATCCACATTCAAAACTCCATCAGCAAAGAGTAGTTGGCCTAGAAGATGTGCTGTCATAACTCTATTAATTCTGAAAATAGATGACATGCAGTAAACTGAGGTGATTTTCCCCATACTGCACAGGGAATCTAAATTCACACTCACAATAAGTTTGTTTCTGTCAGTAATAGTTTTGTTTCTACAGATGTATGTATCTGTTAACAATTTTCTTGGCATAGAGTAATTAATATATCTGCTTTGTACCAAATTGTGAGTTATTTTTAGTTCTGATGGTATGTCTGGGTTTGTGTTTTTATGGTTTGGTTTGATTTCTTTTTTCCCTCCATTCTTTTTGCATCATTATTTGGGGATAGGTGAGTGATAATTTTCAGACAATCTACAGTGGAAGTTCAGGTGTGCGATTGAAATCATACTGAAATTCCCTGTGGTTATGTTAATTTTAGCCCTTTTTTTGGTACCCATTTTCCTTCCTAGAATTTGCAGGGATATGATAATTAGCAGTTTAAATAGAGCATAAATTTGTGTGCATTAAGTATGCCTGCTTTGTGTAAACAGAAGTTTTCCAAATGCCTGATGTGCAATGTATCCTGTTATATTAGGGAAGGGGAGTGCAGAAAATGTCCATGTTGCTTAGCTACAGAATCAACAAACATCACAAATTTGTTTTCTTTAGTTAGCCAGGTAGTGTGGCATTAAAACACTTGCCAAGTGCATTAGCAGGGCATAGGATGCTATACTTTTGTGTTCACCCTGAGATATGGGCTGTTCAAGTTCAGTTTTTATTGTGTGCAGCTTTTGAACAGACTGTTCAAACAGAGTGCATTTTGGTTTTTTATCTGAATGATCAGTGAGCTCGGGACTCTGTAGTTTGCAGTAGAAAGTCAGAATTCTATCACACTCATTTTCCTTAAAAAGAAAATGAGGGATTGACACCCTGTAGGAAATATGTGTGGAAAAGTGTCTGATTTTGAATGAAGCTTCACTAGATTTTGTGCTGGTAATGCAAACTTCGGTCTTCATGCAAGTTTCTGCTCTGTGAGGAGATGGAGGTATCCAATTTACAGAGAAGCAAGGAGAATTTAAGTTCTCTATGAGGCATTTAGGTGCAGGTTAACCCCAAATCCCTGGGTTACTGGTCCTGACTTCCTAACACAAGAGTCGTTATAATGGTTTTCTTCTTTCTGCCTTAGGCCAAAGTAACCTGTGGGGAGAATGCCTGATTTTAAAAAGATACTTGTTATATGTAAAGCTATAAGCAGCACAACAAAAACCAGAACAAAGCACATAATCATACTGTATGAATAATGTTTGCCTTGCAGAAGCCCATTTAATATCCTTCAAAAATTTGGGTGTGATGTATTTTTACTATATGGTTTTGGATGCTCAGACTGGACAGGAAGAAGAAGCAGCAGAATGTGAAACTCCCAGATATATACTCCAAGAAATTTTTTGCACTGTAGTGCTTTTTTTGTTATTTTTTTTGTTTCTTTGTTTCTTAGATCAGTTAAGGGTTTTTTTGAGCTGAATCTTGCAGAGCAGTTTCCAAGACAATATTAGTTGATCTAAAATAAGGCAACAAAATGCATATGCTATTGTTTTCTCCAGGTGTTTATGTATCCATACCATGAAGCCTTATGATGACATTGTTCAGGGGAAACCTGTAGGAATACCTGAGCCATTTTGGGTGATATTAATCTCCATTTTGCAGAATCAATTGTCATTGTATGCCACAGGCTGATCCAGGTTTCATGGAAATATGAAAACATGAAAGTACTGTTTTATGGTAACTGAGATTTTTGTAATCCAACTTTTAACAGGTTTTGATATTAGGTTCATCCATTTATTCAAATTGCATTTACAAAAGTATTTTACCTCATCTCTCAGTTAAGTAAATAGGCAAGTTCTTTGGAACAAGGTCATAATGGTAGGTGCTCTGTATTCCTGGGTTCTCTTTGGTTTTCAGGGAAATCTAGATGCTGCCAATCAGCTGATGTAGTCAGCTCCTCAAGGATCATCTTTGGTTTTAAAAATGTAAAATAATTTGAAATAAATACTTCTTAAGAATTTAAAGGAGTTTAAATCATAATGATTGAAAAGCTATTGCTGGCAGAGGTGTTGGGTATTCTAAAATATTTAGGGGTAATGCCCTTTCTTAATTCATAATATTTGATGTAGAAAAGGCTGCTCTTTGAATTGAAAATAGTGTTGCAATCTGGATTCTCTCACACCTTTTATGTTTCTAAATTTCATGGGATAGGGTCAGTAGAAAGAACTCTCAGTTCTGTTTATTTTTTTCCTAATTTTTAAAATTTTCTTGACTAAAAATTTGCTAATTAAACAGGTATAGATTTAGGATGCATCCCTAGTATGAAGTCTTTCTCTTTTCCTTCACCTTTTCTCATGGCCATTCATAGATTTATACTTCTTTACACTTCTGGAGTTCATTGCATAATAGAGCCCCGGCTTGCAAAAAACCCTCTACATGATACATCATTGGGAAGCATAAATTAATTTGGGTTGTGCTTCAAGATGCCCACAGACCACATTAAAGAGAGTGCTAAGCTTAAGACAATAATTTCTGTCTCAAAGCTAGACTTAATTGTTAAGACACAGTCCTGTGATATTACAGGTTACTCGACATGTGGTTGGCCTAGATGGTAGCAAAGGAAGCTTGTATCTTGATTGTAAAGTGTTCTGCCTTGTCTCTGTAAGAAAATAAATTTATTCCTCACTTTGGATAGCTTGGTTTCAAATTATTTGGGGAATTGCTAACTGCTCCATTTTTCTTGGGATTTTAGATGACCTTTTGCAGTTTCCAAGAATGAGATAATTATATATTTTAAAGACTGAGGTCTTGATTTTAGGTGACCTTTTGCAGTTTCCAAGAATGAGGTAATTATATATTTTAAAGACTGAGGTCTTGATACTACTTAATATTAACAGGAAAGAACAGAGTGAACATAAGACAAATTCAAGGTGCTCTTAATGGCATGATACAGTTCCCTGAGGGCTGGCAGTTTCATGTGCAGGAAACTTAGATTGTTGCTCAGGTATGAAAGTGAGTACAAGAGCAAGCTAAAAGCCAGGGCAAACCCAATGGATGCCAGGATACTGACTGGTGGGTTGTGTGGGAGTTAAGGGGAACGTGACTCCAATATTTCTCCCTTGCAAATTACCTTCACTTGACTAATTGTGGCTCCATGTCTCTAAAGGAGGGAGAATGTACTGAGTTATTGTTATATGCTGTGTGTCTCAGATGGAAATAATGCTATTATAATAATAGTATAAGCCCTATTGGAAGCATGTTTGTCTTCATGCACCCAGAAGCAAAGGAAAAAAATTAAAAGGCAAAATCAGTGGATAAATCAGTAAGTTATTTGTACCCTAGAGTCTGTTGTTTCTGAAGCATACACCTTCATGAGTTATAAAGCAGATATTAGTCTCAGAATTATTCCTTACTGTTCAGTGGTTTTCCCAAAATTTAATGGCAACTAATTTCTGTGAGCGTATTGCTTTTTTCCTTTTTGCTGTGCTTCACTGATGGCTGAGTACAATTTTCATGGATAGGGAGAGGGTAACAACCTCAGCAAAACACCAGGAAACAGGCTCCCAAGTGCAAGCTGTGTTCAGTTAATAGTTTACAGATCTTTTCAGTTATGGTTCATATATTCCTGTTTTATTACTAGCTATCCATGATAATTCAGTTCCAAATTTTCCATTTAGTAAGAGTAAATGAACATAAGCATTCTAAAACTTAGATACAGGCTTTATTCAGTTTCCCTGCAATGTAATAAGATGCAGTCATTTGCTTCTCAGTAGCAACAAAGGTTCAGTTGTGGAATATGAAAGCAAGAAATTGTCATTTGCAATTTTAGGGATTCCAAGAATGTTTTAATATTGATGGCATGAAATTGACAATATTTGTCACTGTTACTAAAGTGTTCTACCAATGTTTCTTTCATACATTATATATTAAGTTAATTAAAGAAATGGTGACAAGTTTTTGAGAAAACCCTTTCACTTTGTATATTAAGTTCTTGAACCATATTTATTAAAAATTATTGTTTCTGAGTTGGCAAATACCTTCAAATCATAGAAAACTGTTTTAGACATCAAGGAAAACCTACCTTTCCTTTAATCTGCCCAGGTTTTTTAACATAGCTATTAGCTCCTAATTGTAATATTCAGTCAACCAGCTTTCATTAAGGTCAGACAGTTTGATTTGTCCATAAACAATTAATTCTCTTTGTACATTTGTTTGCCTTGTCCTGGAACCTGCTCTTGTTTAGCAGGCAATTTAAGATCTTCTCATGTTCTTTGTTGCTGTATCTACTTTCATTGTAACCAGGCATGATTTTGTTCTAATAAGAGCCCATTTGTTCCTTTTTTACTTATTGCATCGTCTGGCACTGTTTAATGCTTTTCAGTCCAATCTAGAAAGGTTGCCCCCTGTAACTTCTTCAAATGAACCAGGAGCTATCCAAAATCCCTCTTGTGGTCAATGCTTCATGAGACCAGATATATCTAAGTAACGTTCCAGGCTCCTGGATTCTTGCTGCATTTCTCCTTACTCTAAAAACAGAAAGCCACCCCAAAAAGAGATCATTTGCATGTGCCTTTTCTCCAGTACTGTTCTAAACTCCTTTGCGCAGTCTGTGATATCTCAGGTGTTGTGGCTGTATTTGATAAATGTGGAGCCTTACTATCTAATGTTACAGTTTAGTCCAATCCTATTCACTTCTGATGTCTTCAGTTGAGGAACACAATTCATTATCTGTGTCTCTATGGCAGAGTATCGTTTCCACTATCAGCAATCCACAATGAGATTTATCTGTTGTCTTTGGAGACATAGCTCTCATGGGAACAGGACTACCTGTATATTCAATTCTGAAATAAAAATAAGAAATAGGCTTATTTATTAGCTTTTAGGATACATTTTAATATAGTAGAATAATTCTGGCAAGTCTTATGATGAAATTTGCATTGTGGATAATGATATAATTGGAATGAACACAATTCTAACTGAAAAAAAATGTCACTCTATCAATCATTTCCTTTTCATTATCTTTAAACATCATTTTTCAATAGCAACTATCACTTGGGGGGTATGTCATCTTAGATTGTGTAAGTGCTACTGTTTTGATTTCTAACAGTAGCACAGCTCTGCAGCTCCTCTGCTGTGTTTTCCTCTTACTGGGTGTCAAATTGGGTTTCACGTGTGTTCAAACCAGATCTCAGAGGAAATTCATCCAACAGCTCTATCTTAAGTATTCAGGGAGCACTTGCTAACCCCTAATAGGGATGTAAAGTCTTACCAGAGATGGGCCCCCTGAACAGCTCCACACTACACTGCACAGTTGGAATACTGGAGCAGAGCCATATGTGATCTAGTCCTGAATGGTGCAGATCTGTAGCTGAAGAAGCCTCAGCACAAAGTGCTTGGTTTTGCTGAGCTGTTGCTTTTTCTCCAAATTGCTTTTTAATGTAGGGCTTAACTTTAGAAACAGAGAAGTTTTGGTTTCTGTCGCTATAGTTTTGTATTCAGCCCTTCAGTGGTATTTTAGTTTGACTGTATAATTTATTGAACAAGTAAACGTATTGACAAAACACTTCTGCACTCCCTTAGTATTGAGGAGCTCATTTCAGCAGCTCATTTGTTATGGATAACTCAGAAAGAGCAGCAATTTGAGAAAACACTAATAAACATTAGAACTCTGGGAGCATCATGGCAGGCTTCTTGGACCAAGTTAAAATGTGATTTGAAGCAAGAATATGTACTGCAGAGGGCAATTGGCTTTAAAACGAATATTGTCTTTCATTTTTATCAGAAAAGTCTTCAGTCAGGGAAAAGACATAAGTTGTTGGAGTTTTTTTATCCAGTTGAATGGGTTCAGAGATTTTCCTCGTTTTGTCTGTTTTGATCTGTTATGATATTAGTTTGCCCATCTTCTATAGCTTCATGAATTCCATGAATGTTACAACTCCTCAGCCCCAAGGACAATCTGAAAAGATGTTAAATTATGAAGTTGTCTGACCTTGGTATATTTTCTGTACGTGAACAGAAGAGATAAGACAGTGACAAAGGGTTTAGAGGCAGGAGAAATCTAATACTTCTTTATAATAGCAGAATGGCTGTGCAGAGAAGGCTTTTAAGTAATCAAGGCCACACAAGCAAATTTGCAACTCATAATATAAATTATGTGTAGATTCTTTCAGACTGTTAGAATTAACTCCAGGGATATTTTTAGAGCAACTTTGTTTGGTTTAATGAAAACAATTATTAAATCATTAGTCAAGGAAAATAGTTATTTCATCTTGTTTATATGTAAATGATCATATTCATACATCATCACCATTATCCTTTAAATAATGTGGCTATTCAGGATTATGTCTGTTTGGTTAAAATGGTCAGGTTTCTCTGAGTAACTCCTCTGCTTTGCTTGCAGGTTGTATATAAAAATAACGATGTCAGGTTGGAGCTGTCTCGACTTGCCAAGCAAGGCGATCCTAAAATGAAGATTCATGGGGTTGTAGCATTTAAATGTGAGAATGTTGCAACCTTAGATCCAATCACATTTGAAACACCAGAGTCTTTCATCTCTCTGCCAAAGTGGAATGCCAAGAAAACAGGCTCAATATCATTTGACTTTCGTACAACTGAGCCAAATGGCCTGATTCTTTTCAGTCATGGGAAACCAAGACACCAAAAAGATGCCAAACATCCACAGATGGTGAAGGTTGATTTTTTTGCCATTGAAATGCTTGATGGCCACCTCTACCTACTGTTAGACATGGGATCAGGTACTATAAAAATAAAAGCCTTGCAGAAGAAAGTGAATGATGGTGAATGGTACCACGTGGATTTTCAGCGGGATGGGCGGTCGGGTAAGTTCCTTTTCTTAGCACTCAGAACGTTTTTTCTGCTATATCTGAGAAAATACTGGGTACATATTGATGTGGTCACAATTAGAGTTGGGCATCATCTGAAAAATAAGGAAAATATAAGAAGTCATTACTGTCAGGTACCAGAATACAATAATTTGCTGAGTAGAATATCTTATGTTAACATTATTGGATAATCAAGTACTTAGTCTTGCAATTAAATGTGTTATGTGCTTGAAAAACCAACAGTAATCTCCCTCTGTGCTTGCTTACACCAAATAGCCAAAGTGGCAAGTTTTGAGAATGAAAATAATGCAAA
>VZRX01021479.1:0-63975 GCA_013398075.1 Notiomystis cincta | reverse complement strand
AAAAAAAAAAAAAAAAAAAAAAAAAAGAATTACTGAAAATAATCTCAAACATGGGGAAGAGATCTTCCAGTCATGTCAGCAGATCTCAGTGTACTTAAATACAAGCTAATGAATGGCTAACAACACCTGTCAGCAGAAATGGAAATAATTTACTTGCTGCATTCTATCAGTGTAATTCATATTCTGGAATAGTTTACTCAAAAAATGTTCTCACTGGAAAGTGGTAAAAAAAAGAATTCATAAACTCTTCCCAATGCTACTGAAATCTAATGTGGCTTAAAGTGCATTTATCCATTGAAATTGTCAATGTGTATCATCTCATCTCATTTGGTGTAAGTAAATGAATAATATACATCAATTTAAGGACAGCTCTCTTCTACAGTGCCTTTCCTGTAGTTCATGACAGGATTTGGGGAGGAAGGGGCAGGTAATGTACTGAGTCTGTAATTCAGTCCTGAAGAATTGTCTGATTAATATCAGCATTCCATCTGAAGTTTATGTACACTCTAAAATTGGGTGTTAAAAAATGTAAACTCCACTTCTTTTGTATTTTTTGGGATTTCTCCTACTTTCTTCCTTCTGATGACTCCTTTTCCATCGTTTGCATTTATAATTTCTTTATGAAACTTAATCCCCAATCAAATCCATGCTGAAAATCAGACCAAATTCAATTGACCTCCACTAAGATTATGAAAAATAATTACTTGATTCCTGGGCTGTCCAGCTTCATATTCTAATGGTAGAGACTTGGATTTTCTTATTATAATATATCAGTTGCTCCTTTATGTTTCTTGAGGTTAAATAAACCTACTAAACAAGAATAAACAACCAAACAAAAACTAACAAAAAAACAAGAAAAAAAAATCCTAACCAAACAACAACACACAACTTCTCAAAATCCTCAACTGAGACTGAATATCCAGCAGTTATATTATTTATACTACAATTTTCATTTCAGACTTTCTTCTTAAGTGCTGTTTCAGTGATTCATATGAGGCAGTAAATCCTGTAATAATCATGCCTGTGGGACTGCTGAAAGCAAAGTTTATTCTTACATCCAAAGCCAACAGCTCTATAAAGGAATGAAATAAATACATAGTAATTGTTTACATTTGAAGATATGTTCTGCCCTTTCACTGCTTCACAAAAAACATCCCTCACGAGTGCCATTAAGAGACTTTAGGGCATACTTTAATTCTTTAAAGCTGTCGATGGCCATCAGCAAGAATGTAGAGTAATTTCAGGAAGCAAAACATACCTGGTGGTCAGGATTGCATATTATTTTTTAAGTAGAATTATAAATAATCAAATTAATCCATCTGATGACTTGCCTATGATCAAGATGGGTGAAATTTATGTAATCCCCCTGTCACTGTTGAAAACTAATCCTAATACCTATTAACTCTAAGACATTGAACTATTGCCATGAATATTGAATAAAATATGCAGGCTTATGGATTGGCAAACTGAATTTTAACTACAATCTGAAACGGAATAAAAAGTTTTCTGTTATTCTAATACATACAATAATAGTTCATGGTAGGAGAAGTACCAACAACACTGGCAATGCTTTTGTTTGTCCTCATAATGTTAAGATCGGGTTATTAAAATAATTAGAGAGATGCCTCTGTCTGAATTAAGGTGCAAACGAGACCATATGCCAAAGTAAAAAATATAGATTTTATGTAACAATAAATGTGATATAGAGGGAAGTAGAAAGAAATAGTAAAAAAGGAGTGGGGGGGACAGACACACACTTGATTCTAACTGGGTCCTGGCTTCCCTATCACCTTATCCCTATTGCCCTGTACAATTTTACTCTACTCCTCCCAAGCCACCTGTCCTTGTTTCCACCTTCTGAAAGCTTCTTTTTTTGCTCTGAGTTTGCTCAGCAGCTCCTTATCCATCCATGGAGGCCTGCTGGCATTTTTGCCCGATTGCCTCCTTGTCGGGATGCACCACATCTGAACTTGGAGAAAGTGATCCTTGAATACCAGCAAGCACCCTTGGGCTCCTCTGCCCTCCAGGGCTCTTTCCCATTGGACTCTACTGAGTAGTGCCTTGAAGAGGCCAAAGTCTGCTCTCCTGAAGTCCAGGGCAGTGAGTTTGTCATGTGCCCTTCTCGCTGTCCTGAGGATCTCATCCCCCAACCACCTCATGGTCGTGTTATGCATGTTGGTGTGTTTTACCCAAGAAGAATAAAATTCACTTTACTATTTCAGGATGCTTTTGGGTTTCTTTTCTCTGACCCAGACCAAACATATTGGAAATCACATGAATATGATTACTTTTCACTAGCTTTCCTTCAGAATTTTTATATAACTTAATAAATACACCTTGTATAGGAAAAAAAGATTGCTTTTCTGAGACTTTCTTGTTGCCATTGAGAGCATATTTCCCTAGCTATCAAGCATAAAGGAAGAGATTCTTCTGTTAACGAATAAGTAGCTCATATAAACTGTGATTTTTTTTTCTTTAAATTAAGTTTGGTGTCTTACAACCTTTTGCTCCTAGACTTCAAATCCAATGCAGAGTGGTTCCCTCCGATAGTAGAATGCTGTGACATTTCTCAAGGAGCTTTGCTAATTTCCTTGACTTTCATATTAGCTGGATCAGCAAGTACTAGATTTATTTCTTAATCTTTGCTCTCTTCCAGGCTCTCAGTCACAGTGAGCATCCACTCTAAACTACTGACTTTGCCTTTGATTGTCTGGGACTGTGGTGGAGTGAGGATGGAGATGTAAGGAAAGCGAAC
Source organism: Notiomystis cincta (assembly GCA_013398075.1). NCBI lineage: Eukaryota > Metazoa > Chordata > Aves > Passeriformes > Notiomystidae > Notiomystis > Notiomystis cincta. The sequence goes on along the minus strand of VZRX01021479.1, from coordinate 61,220 downwards.
ACATTTTTAAATTGTAATCAACCAGGCCCCATTAGCTAGTAATTCTGCCAATCCACTCAGGTTTTGAGAGATACAAGGAAGAGGGAAGAGCTGGTGCCTTTTAATTTCCTTTTGCTGAAAGAACTTTTGACCTATTATTCTTGTTTCCACCATTCCCATTCTGTTTCCTGTAAGACTTACCGAGAGTTCTTTCTTACCTAGAAAGATCATTGTTGGTAGGACGGAGCTCCTGAGGCCATATTTAGTTAACATTTAAAGGTTAGGTAAAGAAAGATATTCATAAGATATTCTCCTCTGATCCATCTTTCTTGCTCGGTGTGTAGCTATGCTTCCAGTTGCTTTGTCCTGAGTTTTCTGCCAGTACTCCTGAACTGTACATCCTAAATTTCTGGGAAGGACCAGCTTCATGGCTTCCTCATATGTGCCCTGTCTTGGCCATGGACTGCATGCTGTGGCCACAGTCCTCATCACAGCTATTATATTGTGGTTTAGCATACAAGACATATTTAGAATTAATACCTTGCTCTGATTTTTCAAGGTTCCTTAATAAGCAGATGTTTTTCACAGGCACAAAACCAACTAAATAGGCCATGTCAGGTAAGCAGAGAGATCAGAAGAGTTGTAGTACTGCACCTAAAATCTTCATATTTAACTGATCAGGAGAGAGATGAGATTTAGAAATATGGTTTACTTTCTTATACACAGTCTTAGGAAAAAGTAAATTGCTGAGATAATGAATATGATTGGAGAGGCTCATTAAGTCATACCTAAGGGAAATGTTTGTCTGTTCTGCTCTTAACAGGACTGCAAAACTCTGAAAAAAAAAAAAATTAGAAAAAAAAACACAAACCCAAACTAAATAAAGAACAACCATGAAGCAGCTGTAAAAGTCTTTCCTCACAGTGTTTCTTGTAACACAGCAGGGATAGGTTTAATAACTGTTTTCTGAGACTTAAGTATTCTTTAATTTTTTTTTCAAACTACTTGCCTTATGTGAGGATAACCATGCAAATTTTTTTTATTTTGGCTAAACCACCATTCATCCTTTGGAAAGCACCATCACATAGTGAAATCATAGAGGAAACTTACTCTTCTTGTCAACCTCCAATGGTGTAGGGAAGCATAAAGCAGAATATACCAGCATCTGTTCATAGGTAGGTAGCATTTAAGGGCTGAGTCACTGAAATTTTGAACTAAACTTAGATTTTCAGCTTGAATACCAGAAATCATTTCTAGAGTATGTAATTAGAGCTTATAATCAGCATCTCACTGTAAGTAGTGCTTTGTTGATATCCATTACACGTGGTGTTATTGCAGGTTCTTTTTTTTTTTCACATGTACACTTCTACATATTACTTCCCACGTCTTTTTAACCTTTTAAGAACAGCCAAATTTACTTGCTCCTATTTCAACAGATGTTAATAGTTTTCATACTTGGGAGGATGGGTTTATATTGCATTTTAAGGAATATTCTTTCAGTGATCTGCAGCTTCCTTGGCAGATCAGCATCTTTCTCAGAGTCCAAGATAAAACTTTATCAACAGTCAGCCAAGTGGTTCAATAGGCTTCTCTGTAATCCCCAATATATTTCCCATTTTGCTCATGTGTGTGTTATCGTTGACTTACACTGTCGGCTCGTCTTTTGAAGGACTGCTCACTAATCAGTTATCCTCTAAGTCAATAATTCTTGCTGAAAACCATAATTCCATTAGTTTTTCTCAAACTGCTTTTCCAATACAGAAAGAAGTTTCTGAATCTTAAATTGCACTGTGTTCTCAGGTTAAGTACTGCAGAATTGGAGCAGCTATAGGTTCTTACAGGACCCTTAAATTTATGTCCAGTTTCTGGAGGTAATAAATGCTACTTGTTTTTAGAACCTGAAGCTAGATCATGAATTCCCAGACTAAATAAGTGACCCCACACCTTCTTGTCTTTCAGTCATTCCCTTTTACTCCTTTCAGGCTGGACAAACCACATGCTATCAGCATTCTTCTATTTCTTTCTTATTCTGATAGAAATACAGATAATATTTCCAACTCTGTGTCTTAAAAAACTTTGCATTGCTTGTTTCCTGCCAGGCATTATTGCTTTTTTCAAATAAATGGTGTCACCACTGATCTGGTTCTGGGTGTTGCTATGCAAAGATGGAAATTTAAGGATGCTTTTTACTACAGAAATGTTAAAATTTAAAGTTCTATTTTCCTCTCTTGAGCATCCAGTGCTCTTCTGAATCTGCTGCTTCCTCATCATGTCTGTTGTCTCTAGGTTATTTTGTAAATAAGACATGTCCAATTCTTTCCTCTTATCAAATTTAGCAGTTCTGTCTTGACAATGATTGACATTATCTTTTCAAGGAAATTTATTAACCCTTTTGGTGCTGGCCTCATAAGACATTTGTATACTCCATTAGCTTCCCTTTCTTCCTCTGTGGAAAGTGATGTCCCTTCTCATTCATAAGCAGAAACCTCTGAATGGATTGGAGCACATTGGTGATTTGACAAAACCATTCCTTTTAATCTTCCTGTAATTCCCAGAGAAGATAGAATTGAAGTCTATCAAAGGAGGAGTGCATCACAGTCCCCAGTTTCTCTGGTAGCTTCTGCCATCTTTATGAGGTCCAACTTGAGACGTTTTCAGTAGAACTCAGAAAGTTTCCCTCAAGAAAGATAACAGGCTTTAAAAACAAACAAACAAACAAACAAACCAAACACTAACAAACCACAGGAAAACAAACAAACCCAAACATCTGCAATAAACCAGCATAAAAATCCCCCCCAACCTCACCAAGATGAAACAGCACATGCTACCTCTGTCTCAGCTCTGGGTGCACAATGAATCTGAAGGTGTTAATGGAACCACTATTTATTTTCTGAAACCCTGTGTTCTATGAACTTGAGTTCTGCATTTTGTTGTAAGATACTTAAAAGACTCTGTAATTTTTGCCGTAATTTTGAATATTTTCATATTCCCTTATTTTGCTTAGATTTTTTTTTTCATCTGTGTTTACAAAGCAATTAGTGAGTAAAGTTTGCATTATCTGTCAGAGGTACATTAAAGATAATTTGGATATCACCAGTAGTGATGGCTGTGTGGTTGCCTGTCATGTTTTTATACCAATACTCATTAGATGCTATGATTGCACTAAGGTTTCAGAGGATGTCTCACACAGAGTATTTTATGGGTTTCATTTCTTGGGAAGGTAAAAAGTTCATTTCTTTAAGAAGCTGTTGACGTCTATTCAAAATAATACTTAAGCTCTCTTCAGAGTAATCCTTTCTGACATAGAAAAGAAAAATTTCTTGCTTCAATCTATCACTTTACTATAATTCACAGTCACCAGTTTCCCTTATCATTCACCTTCCTAAGCCTTCTGTGCTTGCAAAGTTTCCACTTCGAACACAAAGTTGCAGCTATACTGGCAGAGATTTATCTATCTTTTTCTGTGAGATGAAAGTAATCAAGATGTAGTAGATTTTTATTTTTTAATAGAAAAAGAGTTCTAGGATTCTTCATTAATGTTTTGAAAATATAAATGTCCAGCAGAAAGCAGCACTGTTCACATGTTGGAGCTTGCTGCTGGAGGCTGCAGCTGAGTTAACTTGTGTGGGTGCACAAGTGGGTGCTGCCTGAACATGGGTTTAGAGAGTTTGGTCCTAAATTAGCCTGTACATCAACAGATGGCAGCAAGCAACAATAGCAGTAAGAAACACTGTGAGGACAAGTACGATTTATATTTACAGCATCTCTAATGTTTTTCGAGAAGAAACGATCTGCTGCCTGTTAGCTGTCCTTCCTGATACCCTAGGATGCTCTCTGCAAAGTCTCTCTTGGTTTGACAGGTCATTCACAGGTGTCCCTGTTTGACACAACTGATTAATCAAATCAAACCTGAAATGTTTATGCTTGCATACCTAAGGTCAAACCTATAGCAAGCGTTCCATATGAGTGCCAAGTTCTGCTTCAAGAAGCTGAGAAGCAACAACAAATTTTTAGAGTTAGCAGAACATAATCGTCTTATCAGTTTTAAACAGATGGAAGTTTGAAAGAAAAAGTATCTTGTTTCAGCATGCCTATTTCTTACTTTTTAGGAAGTTCACTTTTGCCTCTGTGATTACTCAACTGAGAGAGAAAACATTTCTTATAATACATAAAAGGGAAAACTGACCACATCCTCGTTCTTTAAACGTGCTAATAAAGATGCGAAAATGCTGTGCAAATCACTTTTTTATCTTGCTAGTTCTCTTCTGATAGTAGGGAGACTGTGGCATCCAGGCCTTCTGAAACCCATATGTCCCAAATTTCACATGGGAGTTTGACATCCTGAGACCTTTATCCCAAAGAGTTTTTACTAATGATCCAAATCCTTTAGATATTCATTCTGTCCATGTTGTTGAAGTTAACCTATTGAACCAACAAAAGAACGGCAAAAAAATAACTTCCACAGGAGTCCATTGCTAAAAGAAAAGCCTACATTTTAGACTGTACCCAAGTAAAAGAATGATCTTTTTCTGACCTGCCTTTGTTTGCTTAAAACTCACATTTTAGTATGTATGCTGTGTAAAGTGCGAATTTCTTCTTATGCACAACTCCTACCACAGTGGAAGCATTTTTGGTAATCAGTGTTATCTTCTGGAATCTGTTTCAGGCTAACAGTGGAGATGGTGAATCATGTTCACTTTGTATATATATGTATGCTAAATTCATCGTGGTAAATGCAATTCCTCACCACTAATACACTTTCAATGTTATGCCCAGCAGATAAGAGTGTTGCATGGTATGACTGGTCATTATAATAATTTGGTGACCAATATAATATTTTGATTTATATTTTGTTTGCTTTTGTACCCACATAGAGTGATAAGGAATCACTTCTGTGAAGATCTACATGTGAAGATCACTTTTTTCCCAAGTGATTTTACTTAGAAATAAAATTAAAATTGGTTGACATAAGTATGCTCTGTCACTGTATGTACTAAATTTCTTTTCCTGCTTATTCAAATTGTAAGTGTTGCATACCTCATTATTTTAAACAACATACCCCCAAAAAGATTCTTTGCTGTTGATTACATTTTCTTTTTTCAGACATTTCATAAAAAGAGAGCTCTATTTTAGGTTCAATTTTGTTTATTTAATTTTTAGACTTAAATGGGAAAGATATTTCTGATTTCCTGAAGGTCTATATACATCTTCTCTCCCTCTCATTGTAACATGCACACATTTCGAGATAAATGTCAGAGGCATTGATTTTCCCTCTAGGAGCACATCACTTCCTCCTTAATGATTGCCTGCCTGGCAGCTGGTGAGAGCATTTTCCTTCTGCACTTAAAGAAAAAAAAGTCTTATCCAAAGCCCACTGCAAGTGGTGAGATTCTTTTAAAATACTGTGTGTTTGGGCGCCAACCAAAGACTCAGATTTGCCTCCCAGGTTGCAACCTATCAATGCAACCCCAGCCTTGAGGCTTTGAATCACATACGAGGGAGTGAAGATATTTTTTGTTGTTGTTGCACAATGAGGATATTTCTGAAAGTAACTCTGAGCTGCATTCCTCCTGCACCTCTGAGATTGGTAAGGTGATTTTGGCTGGGGTTTTTCATATTGTGATCATGCAATGTTGTGCATGAAAGTTTTTACATCAACTTCCTGACTACGTTGCAATTAAAATAATGAAGTGTATCTGTAATTCTATAGCTGTACAAGCAGAATCCCTCTGCTTCACTTATAGCTGTGCCAGGAGCTAATGTGACATGTAGATGAATGAGTAAAAAAAAAAACAGTACCAAAATGAAATATCTTGAAAATCACGCATTTTATTGTCTTTACAGGAACAATATCTGTGAACACGTTACGAACTCCATATACTGCACCAGGGGAAAGTGAAATCCTTGACTTGGATGATGACTTGTATCTTGGAGGATTACCAGAAAATAAAGCAGGCCTGGTCTTCCCAACAGAGGTGTGGACAGCACTCCTCAATTATGGATACGTCGGCTGCATTAGAGATTTATTTATTGATGGTCAAAGCAAAGATATTCGACAGATGGCTGAAATTCAAAGCACAGCTGGAGTAAAACCCTCATGCTCAAGAGAAACTGCAAAACCTTGCCTTAGCAACCCCTGTAAAAACAATGGTGTGTGCAGGGATGGGTGGAACAGATATGTGTGTGATTGCTCTGGCACGGGGTACCTTGGCAGATCGTGTGAAAGAGGTAGGTTCCATGACATGACTGCACTTCTATTTTTACATATATAAAAAAAGAAGCACAACCATAAAGTAAATAAAATATTGTACAATGATTAAAAATGGTAAACTATCATTAACTGTCCTGAGGCAAAACAAAAGCATCTTTGATTTTGCTTGATGTGAGGTGGAGTACTGCTCTAGACTTAAAGGAGTAACTCTAGAAAAGAGATTTTAGGGGAGACTCCAAGATGCATGAAGTATTAGGTGGCTATGACACAGAGTCAGTACTGCTGACACAGAGCCAGTACTGCTGAATATCTCCTAAAAATGCCTCCTTTTGTGTCTCATCATACAATGCTGAGTTCTGAAAAGCTTTGTCAAAGCAATTTTAAATATTATTGCATTGCTACATGGTCATGTTCCATTTCCAAACTGAGGTCCTATTCTCTGCCTATTTATGTCAACATCAATATATAATCAAATTCACTTTTGAATTCCACAGTGTTGCTTAAATCCATGTCCAGAACTTCACCCACGAGTCAAAGCAGAAGAGTCAGTAAAAATTCATATTTTTTACTAATCTCTTTTTGAAAAGATCCAAGTACCCATGAAACAGTCTGTAGTTATCTAAAAATCTCTGAGTATTCCTCTTACCTAGAAAAGGCAACAGTGAAGTTGACAAACTCCATTTATTTAATTGAAAAGGTGGATAGTGGCAAAGAAGGCAAATGTTGAGGTTAGTTAATAGATAGAACACCCTGTAATTAATTTAAAATTGCAGCATGCTAATAAAAGATTTTAATGTTATTAGGTAAACGATTTTTAAAAATGTAGCTAATATTTTAGGGTTTTATTTTTATTCTTAACACTTAAAAAGTGTTTCAATGCCAGGACCCATATTTTTTCATCTCACAGTTGACACAGTGTTTTCTTCAGATTTGTCTTCAACGTGAAATCTAAACCTAAAGTTTATTGACTGAAAATGTAAGTTCTTTTCATCTAGTTCGATTAATTTTTCCAATTAGGTAGAGGAAACTAAAACACATTCTTATAAATAGCCCCTGCAATGAATGTTTTAAGTTGTATGTCACTATATATGTGCATTTGTGTAGTATGAATACCTCCATATTATCAGCATTTGCAAGTAGATTCTCAGATTCTTCTGTGGGGTTTTTCTGACTTATTTTTTGACTATTTATGCCTTTGGCTCATGGCCAGCCGTTCTGAGCTCTCCAGACTGTTGTTCCTGGTGGAGTGGAGCAGGCAGAGGGATAACGGAGCTGCCTGATGCATCCCCGCAGCCCTCGGTTAAACATGGCTGGTGTACCACCCTGTGGCCAAACTCTCCTATTACAGAGAGGCTCAAGCAGAAACCGGATTTGCATTTTTTTATTTCCCCTGAAAAGCCAGGAAACATGTGCCTTAGAGACATAAATGCATGCAGAACTGCAAGGGACTGAAAGCAGGCTTCATCACAGTATTTTCCCGTACACATATTGGACAGGTGGTGATGTTTTATAAAGAAACCTTTGCCTTTTTTATTTCTCCTGTCTTACTTTCAAGCATCATCCAGCTTAAGGCTTCATTTTACCAGTGCATTTCCCTGGTGGGAATGGTGGTACTAGAGTGGTGGTGTTGGCTCCTCTACAACAGCATTTGGTTCTTGTCCAAGAGAAATATGTGTGGCATTTTAGCAGCATGAGATCATTTCCTGCTCCTGGGTTTCCCTCTCCAGAGGGAACTGCCCTGAAAGGAGATGTCTTCTCAGTAATATTCATATCCCAAGTGGTCATGCATTAATAAGATTATAGCTTTTGGGATTCTGAAAGCACCATATTGGCATCCCTACCAAACAAAGTTATTATAACTACTACCCGTGTGCAGGAACTGATAAACTTTTGTATTTGGTGATATAAGCAGCACATTTGTAATTGTTCAAACTAATTTAAATAAAAGGGGAGCATGCTCATTTCAGCAAACAATACAGTTTCATGAAGAAAAGAAAGCTTTAGAATAAAATATTGGAGATTAAACAACTAGAATATTTAACATTAAATAATTAAGATGTCTTCAGTAAACAAAAGTGTGGAGCTACTTTTTATTGCCATTTAATTTTTTTAAAATTTTTCATATTATTTCCCCTGAAATAGAAGTGCTAACATCCATACATAGATGTTTATTGTAAAATACAGAACTTGAAATAATTTCATCTCATTAGTGCACAGAACCCCTAGAACACCACTGTAGTCTATTTTAATTTGTGTATACTTAAAATTATACATATATACACACACATATTTATATATATTTATTTATATCCATGTCCATTCTATCCTGTTGCAAGTTGTTCTTGATTTTACTCTTGATTTTCAGTAAGGTTAAACATCAGCATAATCTGTAGATTGGCTTTAGTAGATTATGAAAACTCTAGCAGATGGATGGACAGATGTCACAGCAATATAATTTGGCGTCCTCTCTTACTTTGTGGATCACAGTGAATGACTGCCTCTTGACAAAGCCTTTTGCAGGTGCATTCTTCTGACTGAATGGCCATGAACAATAGTAAAATCATCAAACAGTGATAAGCAAAAGTAAGCATGCAAACAAAGGTTTATGAAGGTGACATTTCTGAGGTGAAAATAAGTTTAAAGTAGAGTGTGTGTAGATGTCCATAGATGTCTGTGCATGCACAGACCCCTACATACACATATACACATTAAAGAAATGTAACTTTCATTCCTTGTGTTGTACCTGGATGCTTTAAAATTTTAAATAAGAATAGTAGAGGTGGTATGAGGATAGATGGCATGAAGAATCAGGTGTTCAAAATGTTATATGAATTCCATCACTGTCCTAAATTAACTGATTGGTCCTGTGTGTTGAAGTTGCAACAAATTTACAGTGTGGCTTGGAATCTCAGTCCTGAAATAATAACAGTGTAGGAATTGGGAGAAATAATTTCAACTTCTCTTCACATATTACCTAGTAAATAATCACATACAGATAATTATTTCTATCAGCTGGATGGAAATGTTCCCTATAAATCTCCAAGGCTGCAGATCTGGGCCCAGGTGGACTGAAGATGGCATGGAGAAAGCACAAAATACTTGTTCAAAAAGTTCAAATTTGACTCAGTAGCAGCCAGTAAATTTGAATATTCACACAATTTTTAGGAGTAAAATCATATATATCAGGGAACATTTTCAGGGCACAACATTGTTGCTATACTTGTACTCATAAATAAAACAGGATCAGAGAGCAAGCCTGAATTCCTGACTATTGATGATCCAGATTGATCATATATGTCCTATCATGACTCTGGACTGTATTGTCTGTCATTTCTGGGCAAAGTTTGTGTGGGATTTTAGTGACAGCAGACAGAGAGTGTGACTTCATTCTTTAAAAACGGCTCTGTGGGATGCAATACAGTCCTCATATTGTTGCAGACACATTGAAACCGAAAAGGTGGGAAAAAATTAATAATTCTGTCTTTAGGACTTCATAGGCACCACAAGGGGTCCAGAGGAAACAAGATCCTATTTTATTTGTTGAAATACGTGCAATAGGCATTTGTATGTGCCAAGAATCACACTTTTCATACAACTCCAACTTGACTCCAAAACTTATGAGAAAGAACAGTGAAATTCAAATGCCTAGCCCATACTTGTTTCACTTTAATATAAGTTAGCTGTGAATTGAAGAATAGCATCTATTCAGGAAATTCTGCTTTACTCCAAAAATACCCATTCAGCATTTCTGAGGGTAGGAGCAGATGTAGGAAAGTTTCCAGAAGAGTTGGTGCCTCAGTCTCTTGAGCAATTTAGGTAATTGCAGCTCAAGTGGAAATTAAGGTCCTGAATCTCCTCTCATGTCAGTACTGGTCTGTGCATGCTTGGGTTTAGACACAGAGATAATTGAGGCGGGGTGTGGGGGTGTGTGTGTATGTGTATATATATATATGTATGTGTGTATATATAGGTATATACACATATATAGGGAAGAAGACTAGCTGTGAAGATTTTAATAAGAAACAAATTCAAGAAAAAAATTGAGAGGGGAACTGAAGCTTCAGTGGGGTTGTTTTGGAGTTTGATTCATTTGTGTGCTTAGGTTGGCTGTTTTTTACCACAGGAGAAGGAAAAGTTTGAATTGTCAGGTTTATAAAACGGTCAAAGAATGAATGTATAAAATATTTTTTATATAAATCTCTGTATTATATAATACCATTTATTTCTTGATAGATCTACTGCACGTACTTATCTACTGCCACCAAAAAAAAAGTCAGTGATTATTTTATAAGAATTTTCTGCTGTTTTTCTTTTCAGAGCTATGATTCCAACAGTGAAGTGGTAGTAAAACTATTTTCCATCTTTCTTTAAATGAGTATCATATCCTAAGCTAAACTTATAGTCTATTATCATTTGATCTAATAATCACGAGTAAGTTGAACAAGAGAAAAAAGACATTCTGTCAACATTTATGTAAGAATATTTAGCAGTACATATTTCATGTAAAGATGAGACACCTCCTTGGAATTAGTTGGTCCAATGCAAAAGAAAAGGAAAAATAAAAGGGGCAAAAATCAATACTTATTTTTCGCTAAATTATTCCTTCAAGGTTTGTGTAACTGGTGCCTCTTGTCATTCAGGCCACCTTCTTACTCACAGGCCTTGTAAATCAGCAATCCATTCCTGCCAGTTTTGTGCTTGGTTCTGCTTTGTTTGTTTAGGGGTTTGGGGAGTTGTTTTTGTTTGGTTTTTTTGGGGGGAGGGGTTGTTTTGTTTTGTTTGTTGCTTTTCACTTGCTTTTAGTTTTGTTTGGGGTTGTTTTGTTGGTAGTTTGAGGGGGTTTTGTTGTTGGTTTTTTCTTTTTCCTTTTTCGTTTCTCTGTGATACATTTTGTGTTTAGAAAGCCTGTGCCTTGGAAAGGACGTATTGACATATTAAAAGGAGCTGGTTGACTTGAGGGGCTTCCTCATTGCACAGAGCTTTTAAGTCACTTGATCTTCTGTTCAGTATCTTTGGTCTGTTCTTGGAACATCTGTTCCCAAAATACTGGCAGAGTATGGCTTAGGAGGATTAATCACATCAGGTCTGCTCACCATGGTGTTACTCACAGGCAATCACCAATTAAATTAAGTCTCCAATTAAGTTCCTCCTCTCCTTTTTCTGCAATTTTCAAAAAACTCAAATAATTAGAGGAAAGTTGGCAAACAGTACCTGTGCTGATCCTGACAGCTCTCTCTTACATTATCCTAAGATAATTTGTTAGGAACAGAACTCTAGCATTGATGAATGTTGGGTTTGCTCTGTGTATGAAAACCCGGAGTACTATTAATATGGTGGATTTTTATAGAAATACAAAATACATTTTATTTTCTGTTGTATTAGCATGTAACTTTAGGGGCTTTTCCTGGAATTCTTTACCTAAATCATGTTTACCTTGATAAAAATCTTGGGAGATTTTTCTGCATAGAGTAGACAGCTAGGTATAGGAAGGAATTGTAAGCCCATGTTCATGACTTCCCCTAAAAAACTAATAAACAAACAAGGAAACCCACAAAAACCCAATCCTCAACCTAACAAATAAAAACCCCAAACCATCAAAAAGCATATCACCTTCCCCTGAAAACCCTTTGACTTGAAATCGCTTTTCAGATTGTCGCAAGTTAAATATTTACTCTACTTCACAGAACAATTTTAGATTTAAAATGTGCTGAAAACATGATTACCTGCATATTCAGGAATTATCAAACCTATAAATGCATTCTTATAACCTGTTACATCTGAGGATTTACACAGCAGTCTCAGTAACCACTTTTTTCCCAACATCAGACTGTTTTCTCTGAATTAGTATTGGGAGAATTTGAAATTCTTTACACAGGAGAAGGTTGCCCAGAGAAGCTGTGGATGCCCCACCCCTGGAAGTGTTCAAGGCCAGGTTGGACATGGCTTGGAGCAACCTGGTCTAGTGGGAAGTGTCCCTGCCTGTGGCAGGGTGGATCTGGGTGGAACTGGGTGATCCTTACGGTTCCTTCTAATCCAAGCTATTTTCTGATTGTATTAGTGAAAATATCATCCATCACTTTTGCCTCTCACAGAATTAGTAGGACACATTTTGTCCTTCCGTGGAGGCTGGAAGTTCTTGAAGAGCTTATCTGGTTTTAGCAGCATACAAGATAGGCTGTGGAAAGAATTTTGGCAAGAAAAATTTGTGATACTTTCTAAACATAGTATCAGTAGTATTAGTCCTTGAAAATATTAGTGCACGTTGACACCACAATCAACTTTTAGATAGATGTCGCTCTCTGTTAAACTGAAGCAAATTGAAGCATAGAGAAGCTTCCCATAGATGTTCTCTGCCCACAGTGCTTGATAGCCCTGCCAGAAAGGACTTACTAATACTAATATTTCAGAAATACCTTTCCTTTGCTTTCTAGGAACTGCAGTGCCTCCCTGTGAGCAGAAATGCAGTCTCTTTGCTACCTTTCTCATTACCAGCCTGGAAGCAGGAAAAGAAGGCTTGTGACTGGTTGCTCTGGGCTCTTGCAGACTGTGACTGCTCTGTGCCAGAGCCTCTGGCTAGGAGGGTTTCCTGGAATGTCTGAAAGTGACAGTTCTTTGCTTGTCTTGGGGGTTTTAAGATGTTACCCTCCATATGCCAATTCCAGTCTCAATCCTCTTACTGAGGCTGTTGTAGTGTTCACATAAGCATTTTTGAGTCCATACCAGGTTTTTTGTAGTCATGAAACAACCTGTGCCCCATCCAAACCATGCTGGGCACAGTCACCCATTTCAGGAGGATTTTTGCTCACTAGATGACAATTGCAACCTGTAGCAATGCCATAGGTTTATACATGAAGCATCCTAAGGTGGCTATCTAAGGGGATGACAGGCAGGCATGGGCTTCTGTTAGAGTGTAAGGTCTACCTGAATATCTTTTGCTGATTTGACCTATTTTAAGTAGTACAGGCCTGATCTTTCAAGCTTCGCCTTACGGATGATTTTACTGATCTTGTTGAAGATGCACATGTGACTGACTGGGTCATTAAAGAGCAACTTAGTTTCTTTAAAAAGCACCAAGATATACCACTTAAAAACAAAACAAATCAAAACAAACCCTAACAAAAGCCCCAAATCTGACTTCCTGGTGTCTCCCAGTAATAACAATGAAAATTAATAAGTAAATTTTCTGTGTCGTGCTGACTGAATATATATTTACCATCTTACCTTTAAGGAGTTTCAGTAGACAGAGTATAATTCTTTAACAACTGATTTTCTCCTTTCTGTTTCCAGAGGCAACAATTTTAAGCTATGATGGAAGTATGTTTATGAAAATACAGCTTCCTGTTGTGATGCACACAGAGGCTGAAGATGTTTCTTTAAGGTTCAGGTCTCAGCGAGCTTATGGCATTTTAATGGCAACAACTTCCAGGGAATCTGCAGATACCCTTCGGTTAGAGCTGGATGCAGGACGAGTTAAGCTAACGGTCAACCTAGGTAACAACCTCTTCCTCCAAGAAATTAACATTTTCTTTACATTTTTCTTTTTGCTTGCAAACATTTATGAAACAGCCTGTTTTAACATTAAAAGTAAACTGAAATGATGTATAAACACACGTCAGTGCAACATTTGCATATGTACATACACAAATACACGGCCATTTTTACAATTTATTTTGTTTTCTTTTGCATTTTCGTATTCTTTATTTAGTCTTAACATTACCCATCACAATATTTTTGTATTGTTGTGTATTCTCAAAAAAAAAAGAAGACAAGTTCATCAGTGGTATTTTTTGGCTAAATTGTCTTTCTTGATTGTGGAAGATTGGTCTCCCTCCACAATTTCTTCAGAATAGCAGTTCCACAATTTCAATGTGCAAACAAAAACAACATTTATGTAGGTCAGCTCAGTTTTACCTCCACCAATTAATCTACGACATGCAAATATATCAAAGACTTTCTGGTTTTAACACTGAAAATGTTGCAGTTAGATACTCCCACTGATGGATTTCTTGGTCTCCTTTTTTTAGGTGTCAGATCTATATTTAAATCCATCTCCTCTTTTTTAAACAATTCTGTAGTGGTATTTTTGTAGTATCAAACGATAACACAACCCTTCAATGCCCAAAGACTGCGGCCCTCAGCAAACAGCCTTGTGAACACAGGAGGCACAAGCCCTTTTACAGAAAAAAAAAAATGGTTACCATATTTAAAATATGATGGAAAAAATATCAGGTTGTGGTTTTCTCTAGTTTAAAGAGAAAAAAAAAAGTAAATAAAGAAATAAAAGCGCTTCTGCCATGCTTATGAATAAGTCCAAGTCAGGACCTGAAAGAGAACAGGAGTATGCTCAGGAAAATGCACATCCCATGCAGCTCTCCCTGTGCAGGGGGATGCTATTTTTAAAGGGAATTAAGTCTTTTATCTCTTTAGTCCCACATTTCCAGAAAGCTCTGGCGTGCAGTGGGGGTAAGAAAATAACCACCCAACCCTCCACTTCATTACAGCATCACTCACTGCAGCGCTGCCCTGGTGTTTAGCTGAGGAGGGAGGAGGAGGAGCAGAGGGTGTCCCAGGTGACCCTTCCCTGCCCATCCCCTCCGGCGTGGAGGCCGGGCAGGAGGCTCCGAGCGCTTTCTGTAAAGGGGGTGTGCGAGTGCTGCTCCTCGGCTGTTTGCAACCACTTTTCTGATGCGGTTGACGACACATGACAAACTCAGCTATATGGAAACAAAATCTAGGTTTGATGGTATACATGTTCCTCAAAGGTGTAAACCAGGAGTAGCCATACAAAGCAAGTAGCGTGGTGTAGGGTTTGGGGTTTGAGTTTTTGGTTTGGCTGGGGTTTTTTTTTTCAGTAATAAATAAATGCAGGTATCCTGGCAGAGGATTGTGCACAGATCAAATTATTCACTTTGTATACAAAACATCACCCTCTGCCTACTTCTATAGTTCATGAAAGTCAATAAAAAGTAAATAAACCCATGCCCTAGCAATATGGTTCATTTCTCCCCCTTTTTTTCTTTTTCCTTTCTCTTTTTTATTTATTTTTGTAGTCAGGCAAGAAAATAATCTTAAAATAGAAAAGATTCTCTTCCTTCTCTAATGAGTGTTTATAAATATATGAGGTTTTTTTCTCTGTATTTTTATAACTTCAGAGTAGTCACTGTTCATTTCTAAAATCTAGACATTAAGGATCCATAAACCCACAACCCCTTATTTCTGGGCCTGGGTGATGAGCCCTGTATGTGAACCCCTAGCTTTTGAAGATGAGCCTTTGAGGTTATACTATCCACAAGTTGTCCAAGGTGTCTGATTGTGGCCTGGCCTGCTCTATGACCCATTGTGACGGAGCACTTTCTAATTGCACTGAGAGAAATTACCTGTTCTTTCACAGATGGGGAGAAAGCTGCAGCCTGCCTCAGTTAAGCATCTTTGACTTTTAATCCTGACTTTTCACTTAGATTTGTCACCATGTAGCTCTGTTTGAAATTGGCCATTTTTACCCTATTTGTCGTTTCTATTGGTAAAGACTCCTCGCAGTATATCTGGGTTATAACAGTATGTAAAGACTGATGATATGGAGTGGCCATATTTGCATGTGTCTGTCCCCGGAAGGGTGGACTGTGATTTTATTGGATGTCTGCAGCTATTACCTTGAAGGATAAATTTTCATTTTTCATCTATTCTTCCCCATCTAGACTGTATCAGGATTAACTGTAATTCCAGTAAGTGCCTATTCAAACTTTTTAAAATGTTATTCCACCATTATAAAATATGCAAACTAGAATGACAAAGATTGTGGACAGCTTGCAAGCACTTGATAATTTATTAATGAAATGTGATGATTAATTATCATTGTGTAAAAAGTCATCATATACTTTAGGTTTTTGTCCTTCCCATAGGACATAATATTAACTAGAATATTAAAAAGGAAGCATTCTGCAGGTTGTAAACAAGCCTGTAGAGGAAATGGTGCCTGTATTATTCTGGATATGCTATTTTATTTGCAATAGCCATAGAATTTTGGAACCATCATTTCTAATAAGCTGTCACACGTTTTTCCCCCATGTCCTCTTTCTAATTTTCCTGACATTTTACCTTTAACTTGTGGTTAGATTGTTGGAACATGATAGTTTTTACTACAAAAATTTTTATTTTACAATCCTCCTAGAAAATTAACTGTATTTACTAGCTGATTATAGCACAATTGGGTTTTTCTAAATCTTTGATTTATGGAAATGTGATGCATTGCAATAAGGACATTATTAAGTCTGAGAATGATGGTATTTCTATGATGATTTTTTACACTCTAATTATGTAAAAAAACCTTGAATTGAACAATTTTTCTCTGTGATATGCATGTTTATGAAACAGAGGGAAACATTTGCCAGATGAATGGACTAAATTTTAACTTCTCTGATATTATTTGGATTAAGAGGCTATATTCTGAAAGGAGAAAAAGGACTGTGATTTTATTTTGAGTCTATGGAATTCCTGAATGGTGTCAACAAAATTATTGATAGTAAGTATGGTAGATTTGAGTTTTGGGTTGTTTGTTTTTTTCCCTTCCTAACAGGTTTTGCAAGCAAGAGGACTGGCTTTATGCAAATAGGAAAAAAGCTAAACAACAAACTGCACAGGTTTAATTTGTAGTTGGTAAGAGTTAAAAGTTATTAACCTAACATTCCTTAATAATTTTATAACCCATAAAGAAAAACAAGGATCTGAAGTTATTCCTAATGTGTAATTTTCTAATAGATTTTTCAATCAATAAACTTACAAGGCAAAAATACAGCATTTGTATTAAAACCCAGAAAAATTTCTTGGGGCAACTATTTAATTTAAACTGTTCTTAAATTCAGAGAGACTTTTCAGTGCAATAAAGGAAATGCTTGTAATTACCAAGACATAAAGATATCTTCCTCACATTAAAAAGAAAATAATAATTAAAAAGAAATTCTGACTCATAAACATAAATATTTCCTGTTTCCACTTGCTAAAATATATGAAGTCATGAAAAATCTCAGAAACATTTTCTTGGTCTGCCACAGGACACTCTTCTACTTATGAAATCTCTATTAGGAAAAACAGTGTAAAACAAGCATCTTTTTGGGAAGAACTGTAATGAGACTGCCTGCTACTGGCAAATTCCTTTTTTTCCTAGGAAAAGCAATATTACATCCTTAATAAAATCATAAAATCACTCTGAAAACAGAGTTACTAAAATAAGGAAACCCCCCAGGAATAAAGCCACAACATAACAGATCTTCTCATTTTTTAATCTCTTTTGGATTAAATGATGTATCAAAGATAAATTGAAATGGTTTCTAGGTTTCATTCTTAAGCAAGTTTTGGATCAAAAAAGAATCTGCAAACACAAAGTAATAAGCCTCCAATTAGAGGATTGCAAAGAGGAGCAATGTACCTGCTGGACTGGATTAGCAGTTATAAAGTCTTGGTCTCCTTCAGAAGCAACATGACCTCTCTATGAAATATCCTTGGTATAAAATACTCATAAATTATTTTTCTTTACAGTTTGTTTATAGTGGTTTTGTTGTTAGAAATGAACTTGGGTGATTAGTTCCATCTCCCTGTGGTGCTTGGGTGTACTGAGCAGGGTTTTGTGAGCTTTCAGTACGGTAAGTACTACAACGCTTTCTTATCTGCACTGGAGTTTTGTAGCAACCAAATGTTTCATGAGCAAATTTCTATACTTTAATACTTAGATTATGGAGGATTATTGCTCTAATCAGTCCTTAAAAATGCTTATTAGACAATATAATGGGGTTTAGTGGGACACAATTTGTTTCAAAGCAACAACATCCAGGACCCGGAGTAGTAAATTCCTAAACACTGTGATAGTTGAGTGCCTCTCTTTTTGTTTCTGCTGAGAGCTGGATGTGTATCAATCCTGATTTTATGTTGATAGAAGTAAATCTGGTTTTCATGTTTGATTTTTTTTTTCCATTTCCTCTTTCTGTTACTTAGAAATTAGTTCCCTGTTAATGTAATCTCAGTGTTGGGATTGAAAGCTATTTGTTATAACTAGCCTAGTAACAGAGTTAAGGTCAGGATGAAGGTGTCTTGGCTTGAATTTGATGAGACAGCTTTTAAAAAAAATCCAAAAAGTTAAGCTAACATCAACAAGCTCGAGAGAAGAAAAAGTAAAATGTGAATGTCAGCACCTTCTCCTGCTGTGAATTACAAACCTAGGGAATAAAATAGTGCACCTCTTCCTCTTCTCATTTTCTCCTGAAGCCTGTCTTCTGCTCAACATGCAGATCAAATGAATAAGTGTTAGCTGAGAGAGCTAAGAGTTTGATAGCAACTTTTTCTACACATGGTCATGCCTTCACCTTTAGCTGATGTCCTGTCTTGCAGAAGAGGTGGCATTTTGGGGTCTTCCTTGTTTGAAGAATTTTTTTAAAATTTTAAAATGTTAATCAGATATCAGATCACTACTGAACTTGTGTTTCATTAACAATATGTGTCATGCTAAATATCTTGTGCCAGGTTAGACGATTGGTATGCCCATAAAACCATGTATCACTAGAAATTCTGTCTCTCGTCAGTCAGAAAATATTGTTGCTGAAGTGCTGGGTTTATACATCCTTAAATAACTTCATTGTGTTTTTCAGAGCTACAAGTTTAACAAAATTAAATTGTCTGTCAGGCAGTGAATTAAATGGTCCTTTTAAATTGCAAGTACATGTAGGTCACTGTTGGGGCTGACACCAGGAGAAAGGGAAAAACTTATTTTACAAACTGTGAAATAGCTGCTGTGGTTTCTGTTTTAGTGTTCGTAGGGTGAGGAACTCATTTAAAACAAGACTGCAGTGAAGGCCGTTGTTTTAAATCATATGAATGTAACAGCATTTCTTGGCATTAATCATTCTGTAAATAATGAGTTGAGAGCTCTTCTACATTATATACAGAATTGATAAAATAATCCTTAAAAATTACCTAAGAATAATTTATTAACAAAAACAAACAAAAAAATTCCCAATTCTCCCTTTCAAAGAAGGAAGTAATTGTTAGCCTTTAATTGAAAACAGTAAAGCATAAATTATAAATAGCAGTGAATCCTGTTGAACTGATAGGGATTTTTCCTAGTATTTCTTAGAAACAGAACTTCATCCCAATAAAATTTCCAATGCAGTTCAAAACCACCTTCTGAATGACTTGTGAACAAAAACAGGTGTGCTATATTTTCATATTTTTCACTGCTGTAACCTTAAATGCTACTACTTGACTTAAATGAAATTCTTCTTTTTTTCCAGTTTTAATGATTCCAAAATATTAGCATCTGAAAAAATCCAGCATGCTGTAAAGGCTGCTGGTTTTCATATTCAATATGCTTTTGTCACAGATGTCTGCAGCCTTACATATTTTTTCATCTTTTGGGCTGTGAGGGTTTTTATTTTATTTATTGCTATCATTTCTGAAGAGCAATTTTCTATATTTTTATATGTTAGCAGAGTAGGACTGTAAGGTTTTATTATTACTATTATTATTAATTGATACATTATACCACTAATAATGTTAATTGGTAAATAGCTGGCTCTCATTTCCCAGTCTGATACTTTTGTTCAATATGAAAAGATACAGGACACGTTTCTGAGTGGTGCTGTGAAAGATTGCTCAGCTCGTGGCACACAGTGCAGGGGAGATTTAGGTTCATTTTCTAGCACACAGCTTCACTTCTGTAGGCAATAACTCACAGAGCAATGGCACTGAATTCAGTTACACTCAAATGTGGGACTGTCAGAAGAAATGATCATGAATTGCAGGATGTCAGGGAGCAGAGAGAGCACCGTGGTAGTAAATGTGTTTGCAACCTGGGTTTCCACCTTTATAAATTAGGAAGGATTTCACAGGCTTTGAGGGTTTTCTCTTTGTTCTTCCAGCAAAGTGCCCCTTCAATGGTTCTAGACACATGTACCCCTCATTCTTGTGTTTATCTAGTTATTCACCCATTCTCCATATAATTTATTTTTCCTCTCATTTTATTTTCTCGTGAAATTTCCATTCTCTGTTCTTCTCTATACCCCTTAAACTTTTTTTCCATGTTTTGTATGCTCATCCTTTTAAAACTTTCCTATTCTGCAGATGTTCACATTACAGGTGATTAAGTTATTCCGTTTGGAAACATCTGTTTCTGAAGCATTTCTTTCTTATCAAAGTACCCTACAAATCCAGGGCATGACAAGGAGCTCTGTCAGATTATTGGTAAATAAAAGGAGAATTGTAGATTTTAAATAATCAGCAATGGTGTTCAATTACATTATATTTTCAGTGTGCACATGCATTTTAAGCAGCAGAAAATCTTACATGAAGACTATACATCCTTTTGAAGGCTACTGTTTGTGAAACTGCATTTTATTGCAAAATCCAGAATTTTCAGCTGTGCTATTATGGATATTCCTAAATCTACTGTGATAAGCAAATCATTAATACATTTCCATGCATTAACTTCCTACTATCTGGTTAAAAGGAATTATTAGAATATATTATTTGCTCTCTTTTTTGCTGTTTTTGGCAGTAGAAAATCATTAAAACGATGCAATTTTGTAGCTCCACCCAAAATGTAAGATTTTGTACTTGGCCTGTTTTCTTACACAGTGCTTATGAATTGCATGTTTTGATCTTTTCCTCATTAAGTGTGGCTGACAGCCTGGCAAAAATATGTAAAAGAGCTTTACCATAGAGGACATGCAGCAAATCAGCAGGGTCCTTCCTCTGCAAGTTCAGTCAGGAAGTTCCCTCTGTTTACAGTATAAAGTTTGAAATAATTATAAATAATTTTTTTAAAGCTTTGCCTGTACTTTGCAGATTTAGAACAGGAAGTCATTGGATTCCTTCTCATTCAGTGATATCAGTTAAAAAGCCTCTTTTCACAAAATTTCCTGAAAAGCAGGGTCTGCTGCTATGCAACAAAATTGAAAACATACTTGATCCTTTTCAATCAAATTCTGATTACAGTCTCATAGCTGATAATAGACAGCATGCAAAAGAAAGGAAAGCTGCTGCTTTACTCAGAAACTCTCACTGGAGTCCTCAGTACTGAGTCCTAAAGCTGCACGACCATCCTCTGTCTTGTTCCAAGCACTTTATTTGGAACAAAGGTTGAAAACAGCTCACCTTGGGAAAAAAGTTCATGTCTGAAAGCAAAATAGCCTGCCTGTATAAATATAATCAAGAGGGCTGAAGTCATTAAGGGATGGCACATAATTTATTCTGTATGGCCACAGAAGCCAGTTATGAGAGATCCCTCTAATTCCTCTTTCTCTGTTAAATATAGAGTAGAAAGAAGTGGTGCTCCACATGTTATGCTCTCTAAGCCAAACACATTAATTGGCTCACTGGGGGGGAGTGATGGCAAAGCCACTCACCTCTTCCTGCAGTCTGCTTGCCCACCTGCTCTGGAGAAAAGTGGTAGCTGTTTCTTGAATGGTAGGAGTCATTAAGGTGGGAATGTAAAAGGAACCAGCAGGGGCACTGCTGATCATTTCTTAAAAGTTTGCATACCATTCTTTGGGTTTTGTGTTGCAGGATTGCCTCTGTCTCTAAAAAACCCTGTCATTTCCTTCAAAAACTGTGTTCTTCCAACTCTCTTCCTGTCTGCTGGTCCTGCTCTTACACTGTCCATTGCTTTGCTGCCAGCACAAAAGGTTCAAGTGTCTATGTGATGAATTTGACTAAAGTGACCCATTAACAAAATTGTTAATTCTCACTCTCTTCAGTTTTCTGACAACTTTTGTAGAATAAAACATGGTGAGTGGGAGGCAGCATGATGCAGGGACAGTAGAAAAACAACCTCGAGTAGAAACAGAGAGTGCATTGTTTTTTTCCAGCAACACAGATTAATGCTACCCCAAAATTAATTTGTCTGGTCTACATCTAAGCAACATTATCCTGGAAAAGTACATGTTATGTACAGAAAGGCAGAAACATCACTTCTTGAGCTGTGTAACATTCAAACTCTATCAATTCTGGGTAAATGTGTGCACCTTCAATTATGTACATCACAACTATTTTCTTCTGAATTAGGCTTACAAAACAAGCTGGATGTTGAACCTAGGAAATATCTGATGCCCAGTTGTAGGGAGTTCCAAACATGGGGAAAAGCCATGGAGTATCATAAAGAGGATACATATCATGCCAGCTAAGGGGATGTTGTGATTTTGGGCCATACACATGCGATAATAAAGGTCTGAAATCCATTTTATGTTGTGACTTTATGGGAAACTTCACATGGGATATAGTTTGACTTGAAAGAGGACTCTGAGGAGATAACAGTGAAGTCACATTGGACTTCCAAGGGCGAGTTCTTTCACTTAGTGAGTGATTGAGAAAATCAGTCTTGTGATACACTGATTTCCCATCTAAAACATATGTTCTGGTAAAAACAGGAATTTTGCAGGGAAATGCTCAAGTTATCTAAAAAGCTTCAGCTTTTACCCCTTCCTTATGCAGTTATAGTTGTTAAGAGGAAAAAAAGAAAACCAAATAAAAAGTTGAAATAATAAAGAGCATAAAAAACTTTAATCAGCCATCAAGAAATCTTGAGAAGAGCCTTGCACATATAATTTGTCAAAGCCAGTGGCAAGACCCCTGCAAGTTTTTTTCCAGCTGCATAGCTGGGGCATGAGAGATCATCATATTAACAGCAAACAAAAGCTCAAACCTTCATTAAAGTGAAAATAAAGGCTTTAGAGATGCTGGCTGACCACATAAGGGTCTATGATATTTACTTTCTCCCTGACAAAGCTTTCAGTGTTGGCTGCTGGGTACTGAGGACTTTGTGTTATCAGTGCTTTCAGCATGAAGGACAGCAATAAAGTTTATTTCTGTGCCTGCATTCTACTTGTTCCTTATAAATCCTCATCTATGTTTGCTCTTCCTTAGCTAACAGAGGGGAAAGTTGTCATTAGTCTCCTGGCAAGCTGTCAGTAAAATATTATTTTAAGTTCTCTTACCAGAAAACAGATGTTTTCTTTTTTGTGTGTGTATGCCTCTTTTGTGTATTTTCACTCTTTTGACCATCTTACTTTTGTCTTTTTAAGTCACACATTCTATTCATGGAATATTCATACTTTAAAGTATGATATAGCTGATTCAACAGGAGCCTCAGTAATCAAACATAAAGTAGTAATATATTTGTGGCTTTCTCAAGTCACAGCAGTGTGCTCTGAAATTGCCACATTAAAAAGGCGACAGTAAGAGCTTAAATACAAGTCTATTTATGTAAATTTGAAAATTAGTTCTCCTAATTTGTGGTAAAAAATCATTAGTTTAACATTCAGGTAAAGCCATTTTTAGCACTACCACTTAAATATTTTCAGAAACTTCTTTAAGATTGCTGAAAAGTAATAGACTTTCAATTTGTGATATTTCAGTGTATATTTCAATTTTTGCCATGCCAGATATAGACAGTTGTCAGTTTGGTGAATATATGGGGCTGTCTGAGTCAGAGCCATGATGCAGTTATGTATCAATGGGCTTTGAGCACTGGAATGCTGCCAAAGTTCCACAAGCAGAGCCCTGGGGAACAGCTTGAAGTTTCCTCTGATCCTTCAGCCTGAACCCTTAAAGGGGAGCAGGGAGCAGGAGATCCTCCAAAATAGTAAATATGACAGGAGGACTCTTGGAGGGTAGGAAAGCAGAGATTGCTGCAAGCATGTAGCCTCATTTCACCAGCAGGGACAAAGCAGCCTCCAGGATGTGCTGGATCTGTAAGAATAGACTGTCCTGAATTAATAAATCCTGATTTATATGCAAGGGAGATATGTGTGTCTAGCTCATACTGGTCCTAGCAAATCTTTCATAAAAGGACTTTTCAGAAGAAGTAGACTAGGCCTTTTAAATATTTTAATGGGAAGAAGCACTTGAAAGTAAGTTTTTCATGGATAGCAGGTCCTAAATTTCTCTTATTTTACTTTTATATTTTCTTCCTTTAGCTTTTGAGAAGCAAGATGACTTAATCACATTTCAGGATTGGTGATTTAAATTATCCTCACAATTTTTTTCCATGACAGAAAGTGGGTGTTACAGTCAAATCTTGCAGGGATAATAAGGAATCCTGTTCTAATCAGTAATAGCAAAGGAATTGAATAATATTTTCTTCTGGAGAAAAATATATGAAAGCTAATGTAATGTCATTCATATTAGTGAACTGGGCTGTCCTGGCAGTCATTCCACAGAAAAGCTCTGCTCCCAACTGCTCCCATAGGAATCTCTGCTGACACATTCATAAGTGACTGAGAGTTGAAGATGAACGCTGAGATGATATTATTTGCAAATGCAATGGGATTATTTAGGAAAATCAAATGAAATGCCATGTTTGAGGATTTTCTGAGGGGGTCCAAAATGCTGAATGACTGCATGGTAAAGTGGTAGGTGGAATTAAACAGCAATATGCACAAAGTAATTCATGCTAGGAAAAAAGTAACCTTAATTATGCGAGTGCAGCGATGGAATGTGGTGGCACTGAGCTGAAGAAATTGTGCAGTCATTGTAAATAGCCCTTGAAAAGCAGTTGAATGCTCAGAAGTGACCAGAAATCCCAGTGGATGGGAGTAGCTGTGGGGAGAGGAGGTAAGACTAGAAGAGAAAGCAGCATTTTGCTGCTGTGCAGTCATGGTTCATCTGCTTCCTGAACACTCCATGTGTGTTCAGTTCCCACTCCTCGTGATTAACTTAGAGGGGGAAAATACAGGTCATTGCAACAGGAAGGATTACAAGTGTGCATTAGCTTTCCTACATGGAGGAGCTAGGTGTGCTAGGAAAAAAACCACCTGAAAGAATATGAATGTATTTTTATAAATATAAGATTATGCAGCCATAAGAAGTGGCAGGAGGTTAATAAACTGATTTTTCAAATGAAATAGAAATACATCAAGGACTTTCTGAGATAAGGCTGTTTCTGCAGCTCCAGAAGTCACAAACATGTCCATCACTGGAAGCTGTGACTCTGTTAGAGTAGTAATTACTGCAGAGCAGTTCTACTTTTCTGTGCTGCTCTTGAAAGCACAGTGCTGAACTAGCTGGTCTTATGTGTCATTTCCCAGATTAATTTGCAACTTCTTTCCCTAATTATTTCATCACTAGTTTATACCCTGTATTCACAGCAACGGGAAATTGCTAGTAAAAGTAATCACAGACTCACAGAAACATTAGGCTGAAAAAAAAATATAAATCTATCATCAACTGAGTTGTATACAGTCATTCTCAACTTTGTAATCAGATTCCATGAAAATTAGAGTGTTAACACACAGATGGCAGCAGATTACACAAGCCAATATTTCAACAAATTCTCAAAAACCTCTCTTGATTAACTGACAAATCCAGTCAAATTAGGGTAAGCCATTAATGAAGATGTCTCTTTTATATTCACTAAGCATTGTGAATATTTTTATTTTTTTTAAGAGCTTTCTGGCCAGAAATTTTGGTCTGTAGCCATTTTAAAAAGAAATTCATTGTTGGCATTCAGTATTAAGAAAAAATAACAGTAACTCAGCTTTGGTGAGTTGATATTTCTAAATTTATGCACAGATTAAAAATACTATCAGACTTCATATAAAAGCACCTTTCCTTGCTTTTTCTGCCTTTGTTTCTTAGGACTCTCTGTTTTTAAGATATAATGCTCTTGAGAGTGCTTATAAATTAAAATTCCATGGATAAATACTCCAGTATTTTTATTGTAATACTACAGTTTGAAGAGTTATTTTCAGGGAATAAAAAATTAGGGTTTGGTGTTTGTTTTTTTTTTTTTTCTGAAAACTCTGTATAATATATAAAATCATTAATAGTTTAGTTCAGAAAGCATTTAAATCTATTAAGTAAGTGAGTGGAACTTTTTCCAAAAACAAAGCCTTAGCAATTCAGTGGTGCTGTGCTTATCTCAAGAAGTTCTCAAGGAAAACCAACCAAATTGCCATCTCTCTGCAGGTAGATACTGATTTTCTGATCAGCACTTCACATACTCACAGCTGTCATTCTGTCCTGATATACAATTGTAAGGAACTCATAGAATAGGTGTTTGTGGGGGTTTTTTTAATTTTTTTTTTTAATAGAATGGACATTCATTTGGTAGGAAATAAGGGAAATAGAATCAAAGAGAGTGAAACTGGAATGAGATGTCTGGTTCTCACTAGTACAGCCAGTGATCAAGCATTGCAGTCGGTCTGGCATATGTTAAGGGGAATTGCCAAGTTTCTGTCTGTCCCTCTCATATTAGTAGATACTACTTCTAAATGATCAGAAAAAGTACAACTAATTTCAGTGAGAGTCAGATCTGATCCTATTTCTCAGTTTTGTGTGACAAGGAGAGCCAAGCTGCTTAGGGAATATATGGCTCCCTCTTCAATCAAAGAAAGAAATGAAAAATGACAAGGGTGCCAAAATAAAATTTTGCATAAATCAAAATTATT
Organism: Notiomystis cincta; assembly: GCA_013398075.1. Classification (NCBI taxonomy): domain Eukaryota; kingdom Metazoa; phylum Chordata; class Aves; order Passeriformes; family Notiomystidae; genus Notiomystis; species Notiomystis cincta. The sequence continues at coordinate 34,601 of VZRX01021479.1, read as the reverse complement.
TTTATACATTTCTATTTTTTTTTTCTTCTTGAAGTCTAGAATAGATCCCTGGTAAGGAATTGTCTTACTCTTTCAGCATTAAGACCAGTGAAATCTGATTATAGACCGTAGGGAACAGTACATGACTGCAGAGCTTTTGTCCTTTCCATGTGTAGAGCAGAAGTTGAGTTGTCCACCTATTTCCATAAATACAAGTTCACAGAACCTGGTTTCTGAGTCATCTGTGGCATTTTGGTGGCCTGTCCTTTACTACATCTGCAAAACCCCCCTTTGTGTGAGTATGTATTGTATGTATTAGTTTTAGCTCCGTGGCTGTTTCAGGAAGGTGGCTCTTTTATTCTTGCCTCATTCCTCTGCAGCAAGGCATTGTTTCATGAGTTCAGTCTTGATGAAGGAGCCTAGCAAGCTCTCAGCTACAACATTATTCTTCATTACTGTTATAAGAACAGTAATTCATTTTTTCAATGTGCTTTTTTTGAAGAGCTGATAACATTAAAAACATCTACCCAGTGCATGTCACTGATGAGCAGTTACTTATATTAAAAGCACTTACTCTGTATCTAGCACATTTTGCATTTATGTCTATTAAAATGCATGAAACATCTATCATAACATTTTAAGCACTCAGTAGCTTATTACTGGGACCACATAACTGCTTCCTTATTATTTCATCTTGACAATAACTTTAATGAATTATATTCAGGTAGCTGTTGAAATTTCCATCCAAGCACATTACTTTTTAGGATGACATGTCAAGAGGTTAACTTATGCTCCCTTCCAGCTGATTTCAAGGCCTCAATCCATCAGACAAGTCACTTCAAAGGAGATATTGCTCTGTTGAGTTGAGACATCAAGATGAAGTTGGCTTTCTGAGATGGAGTCCCCTTTGGGAAGTGTGCAAGGAATTCTTCAGCAATTATTTGTCTAGGCGGTCTTGAAGCAATAAGATGAAGACCAAGACATGGAATGAGAAAAAGCAATTAAAGAAAAAAGGGAGCTGTGGTTCATGTAGCTTACACTAACTCTTTGGTATTATTTCTCATTCATTTTATATTCTGTGAGATTTTCCTCCAGGGAGTGAAGTGCATGTATGTAGAAATAAAATTTCATTAGTTAAAAGTTCCTCTCTGTCTCTGCACATTAAGGCTTTTCTCACTAGTAGTAAAATGTGTCTGGAAGAGAAAGCTCAAATAGGTAAGTCAACAATTGCATCTTTCACTAACAGGAACTTTTTACATGTGACTTGTGGAAATTGGATCAGAAGTGAAAAGTAACTGTCATAACAATCATGCTTGCAGTCATTTATAGAATTTTAGTCTTACCAGAATTTAAGCACTATAATTGTTGAATATTGGTGAAAATTACCTGGTGAACTTTTGTTGTGGTTACTGGAATACTTTGAACTGTCTCTGCAGTTTTTGCTGTGTAATATTTCAGCAGCTTGAAAGCAAGTCTGCTGTTTCTTAGGAGGAAATGACCACACCATTTGCTCTGGGGGGAAGAAGTATTCTTGCATCTCCAGCCAACATGAGACAGCTGACACCATCACTGACATGATACAAGACACTCAGGAACTCAGCTGACGAGCTAATTGGCTGGGAATAAGAGCAGCACTACCTCTGAAAGTCAACAACATGGATTCTTGATTCCCTAAAATTGCATAAATCAAGATACAGAGCACACCTTGAGAAAGTGCAAGTAGGCACTTCTGTCAAGAAGCTTACTTGTTGTGTTAAATAAAAAGTTGTCACTTGCTAGTGCTAAGAACAATCCTAAAGAGATGATAAATGCCACAAAAGCATTGGAGAGATTCTCTCAATGTTAAAAACAATTTCATGTACTCAATTTTGAAAGCTACGCTTTCCTACTCAGGCATGCAAGAGTGTACCCATCCAAGTCAGTGGAGGCTGATCATAGAACAGGGATCAACCTCTGAATTCATCCATTTGAAATTTCTGAAAGCAATCTGAAATGTCTATTTTAGTCCTCCTTCCTTGACTCATGTCTGCCTAGAAGTATTCAAGAATAAGCAGTGTAAATAAATTGTGCTGTTTGATCCATGATGATTATAAAAATATTTTAAAAGTTAAATAATCAATAATCTTTAAATATTATTTTCATTATTCTTAATTAGGCAAAATGTTATAATTCAGTGTTTAAATTACAAAAAGAAAGGATGTGAGTGTGAGCTTTAGTTGTAACTACTTTATAACCGCTGTTTTTTGGGATGAAGACACCTGTAAATTAAGAGGAGCTTATTCTTAAAATAAAGTCACAGTCCAAATTATCTTCCTTTCTATGCCAGCTAGTTTCCAATCTGCTTATTCTTAAGAACACTGTGTAAGATGTAAGAGTAAAAGGAAATATTGAAATGCTTTTTTTTTTCTGTTATGTTAATTTAACTAAACATAAAGGTTTGGTTTTTTTCTATAAAAAGGTAAATTATGGATAAGCATACTTAAATTGTGCTTACTTACATTTTAAAATGTAATGAGTTTTGACAGCCATGGTTTTGACATAAATGGGCACAGTCAATATCAATGTCAGAAAGGCTAATGTGTGGTCAAAGCTGCTTCTGCTTTTTTTCCCTCTTGTCACTTATAATCTAACAAATGTACAACAAATATTCCAGTTCTCTCCATGAAAAAAAAAAAGAAATAATCAAATATGTACCTACTTTTTCTACAAGGATTACTGTAAGTTAGCTTCCTTTTACTTCACTGGGTTCAAGTGGAAAGCAGTATCACAGGTTCTGAGGGTACACCTGGAGATCAGCTGCATCTGTCACCTGCACCACCTTTGTCTCTCAGTCTTTTTTGTTTATTTCTTTATTAGCTCAATGACAGCGATTGAGGTCCAGATTATCAAAGTTATTTAGGGAGCCATCTTATTGTGAAATCCTTCTTCCAAATCAGAGTTGCTCCAGATCTCTTGGGCTCAGAGGAATTCCCCTGGAAGCTGAGGGCACTCTGTATGAACAGTAACTTGTAGAGGTGATGTCTGAGGAAATGGAGGTTGTCAGGTGTAGCACACTCCATTTCTTCAAAAACTTGAAGGAATGTTCTTGCTGCTCCTAGAAATCCAGGGCAGGGAAACGTACATTTCTGCCTCTGTGTTTTGGTTTTTTTTTTAGCTTTGGGACTTTTGGTTTGGTAGTCAAGGCCAGAAAAATGAGTCTGCTGAGGTAAAAATTGAACCCTTCTTTCTTATTAAAAATACAGGGATCTAGCTGATTTCTGGTTTTAGCTGCTTTTAAAAGATACTTTTCTTTCACTATTTCCTAGAAAAAGGAAAATTATGTGTCCTTAAAGCTGTTTGTGTTTCACTTGCTTAGCCACATGACTTACAAAACTAAATTAAAATGCAGCTGCTTTCAAGCTGTAAATGTTTTGAGTAATATGTTGAGAAATGTCTTAATGGGTTAGACATTTCACAATGCAGTAACAAAATCAGTGTCATCTTCTCATGTGCACTGAGTTCACAGAGTTGTAATTGCAACTTCAATTCTGACTTTTTTTTTTTTTCAGGAAATAGGGTTCAAATTAATATAGACCCAATTACTGGCCAGCAGGGCACACTTTTAGAGCATGTGTCTGTCTTGTACATATCCTTCGGTCTAGCAGGAAAGTCTAGAAGCCAGGAATTGCAACACTAAAGTTTACTGCTTTCTGATGTTTTTCTTTCTTTCTCCATCTTTCTGAAGTGAAATACAAGTCCTGTTTGTAGCAAATAGGCTTTCAAAAGACGTGGTTCATTATCAGCGCCTTTCTTGGCAGAATCCTTAGATTTCATTTTAGTCCAATAGATTTGCCTGTGTTCTGCCTTCCCACCTGGATCCACTGGCTCTGTTTAGACATCAGCTGTGTCACAGTGAATATCTCAGAGCTTAAAAGAAATAAATGGATGAGTATGTGTGATATTACACCCTAAATTAAACAGCTTTCAAAAGAAAGACAAAGCTGGGAGGGGACAAATGCGCAGCAACTCACACCATGGCCAGGGGAGGCAAATTTAGAAAAAAAAAAAATAAAAAGAGAGAAAAGAACCAGACAAATGAAAACTCTGTGTCCTCAGAGCTGGATATGGTGCTTGATCCCTGCATTGGTTGTTTTCATATCCGTCCATGGATTTTTCTTCCCCGGTGAATTCACTGTGTATGCTATTTCTCCTTACTAGTGAACTAGATCAATATTAAATGCAGTCTGTTTGCAGTTTGGTCATGTAGGAGAAGCCAGCAGAATTTTCAGAAGTATTTTGTTTAGCTTTCTGCATTTCTGTGTGAAAAATAGAGATCGGCCTTGATGGAAATATTTAACATTATATTCCTATTATTCTAAAGAATATGACCAAATCTATTCTACAGCTGAAATGAAGGCTGAAGAATTATATTATCAGCTCCAATCTCCTTTATTTTAATTTCTGAAATGTCAAATTTTGTTAAAAAAAAAAAGGATAAAAATACCCTTAACTGCCAATACATTCCCCAAATTGCCAAAAGCAATTTTGCCTATAATAAAACTATTGTGGGCTGAAGCATTTGGATCAAGCAATGCAAGATTGATATGTTTTTCTTGATACAATTCAGTGAATGTGCTGTTCTTGTGGAATTTTCCACATGAGTCTGTTGTGGAAAAAATACAGTGGGCAACATTTCTTTGACTTGAAATTAGATTTTTTTTCAATTTATCTTATCAATTAGCTGCAAATGATAACCTGATACAGATTTCTGATGTTTAAAAGGCAATGCAATTTTTCTATTGGCAAGAAACATGTTTAACCAAGGATTTTTGGGATGACACAGGCACAATCTTTTAAAATACAGTTGATTCACTATATTAATTGACTTTTTAAGATCAGCTGTGCTAATGAGTGTTTTGGAAGACCAGTAATGATTCTGCAGCCAGCCATAGAATGGATAATGAAGGTTAAGATGCCTTACCCTCTATGTCTTGTGTTTCTGTGTCTTGCTCTGGAGGAACCTCTCCTGAACTTTCTGTGCTGCAGCCTGGTATGTAATGCAGATGCCTCGTGAGGTTTGCAAGTGACTGTGAGTCTGTCTGAGTGCTGGAACAGAAGCCTGGATTAGAGGCATGCTAAATTTACTCTGGAAAGCAGGACAACTGAGATGGCTCAGAGTTCTCTTGTTCTGCACCAGGTATTTACAATGACACTCTTAGGTGTCTCTCAGAGCCACGCAGCTGTCTATAGATAGCAAGCTGAATCATAAAATATTTATTATTTTAGCTGAAATCTTGACAACCCTGACTTAGAGTAACATTCTCTGTTAACTGAATTGACCTCAGGGTTTTGTCTTCTTGTCCAAATGTCTCTTTGTCTTAATGCCACCTGATACTGATACCACAGTTTTCTGTTAGCAAACGAGGCTGAAACCACTGATCTTTCTTACACTGACTAATAAATAAATAAATAGTAGTGATTTTCCTGTATCTGGCTTGGGTTGCACTGGTTATGCAGCATTCACTGAACAACCTTGTCTCCCTTGCTACTCTCTGTTTACTATACCTCTTTCTACATTTCATGCTTCTTTTCTACTTTGGATGGCAGAACTGAATGCTCCAAGAATTTTGGTATGTGCCTTGGTGGTAGTGGTGGATGGCATTGTGAGGAACAAATTCCTGTGTTTGGTTCAGACAACTCATTTTGAACATGTTTTCGTACAATGCCACAAATTAGTATCTTCTTTCAAAATCATCAGTTCTGTTCAAAGAGTTGGTTAAAATTAAAGTACCACAGGATAGATATCTATAAGAGGAAAAATTGTGCATTTTAAAGTTAATTGACTGACTCATTGGAATTCAGCGGATCTTCAGCACTTGAATAAGGCTGAATAAGCTACTCACAAGGTAATAAAGAGAATAGGAATCTCCAGAGAACATTTAGAATATTCAGTGCACTGGAAATGAGATTTTTTCTTTGAGAGGTTCATACTTTTTTCCTTTAACTTTGAAAAGGCCAGTTAACTTCCAGCCAAGGTGCTGACAACAAAGTAAGCTCAGCTTTGGATGCCAAAGTAAACATACAACTGGGAATGTTTAGGGCTTTATATGTCTAAGTTCATAATGAACTGCACCATCAAGATTTGTACCTGTATCGACTGACTGCACAGTCTTCATTTTCTTTGTAAAAGGGTGATTGTACAAACAATTATCTGCTTTCAAATGGATGTGCAGATTTTAGTAGTGTGATGGACACTGAGCAAACTGTGGTAGCCATAAAAGTGCCAGTGCTTTTTCTATTTGATACTATCCATTTTCTCTAGGGATGCATAAAATCTGGTAGTTATTTAAGCCTTTAAAATAGGAAAAGAGCTGAACATAGACATTGACAATAAATTTCGTACTTAAGCAAGAGGAGATAGTTAGCGGATTTTTTTTTTCCAGTTTGCATCTTCTCTCAGAAAGAAGAGGTTTATGATTAAGGGTTTAGTATCTGAGAGAATCAGTAGCTCAGAAAGGGAGCCAGTGCTGGCTGGGTGTGTGAAGCAAAATAACTGTGTCTGTCTAGAAAGAGACAGATGAGTTCCAGGGGCAGGACAGTGTTGGAAAAAGGAGTGAAGGGACATAAGCTTGGAAAAGTAGTATCAGTCCATGAAAAACAAAACAAAACAAAATTATATATATACATACACTCTTTTAATTAATTGGTGCTCTTGCTTTTCTTCTTGTGGGAGATACAGAACAATTTTTTTTAAAGCACCCAAAACACCATTCCCCCTTTGCCAAAAAAAAAACCAAAAAAAAAAAGGTGATAGTGTGCCAATTCTTATTTAAATACACTTATTTAAGAACACTTTCTGCTGGTGTGATTTAAATGGAGTCAGATCAGTGTAAAGTCAGAATAGGACTGGAGAGCCAATGATTTAGTAGATACCAATTTATGGTAGATTCACTATAAGAACTATAACCAGGGAAGATGATCTCAATATGATGTTTAAACTAATTTCAGGTCCAATATTTGAAAGTCAGTAAGGAAAGTATTAATATGAACTATGTTTCAGGTTGACCAATGCCATTTAACAAGGCATGATAAGAGTTTTCTTCTGCAGTTCTGACAGTCTTGTGGTATCAAGGGATTTGTACATGTTTTTGTGTTTAAGCATTTAGACAATTTTCTCTCAAATACTCTGCTCACAAACATATTTGCATCTTTTCTGTGTGAAAGCATGTACTTTGCCAGGAAGAAGCCCAAGCACTGCATTAGCATGAGAATGGTGAGCATCCATCCTTCCTTGTCTCCCTCTTCAGCTGCCATGGAAAACTATTCCACTTTGCAGAGATGCAGCTTGAAGGGACAGGCAGATGCCCAACCCCTGGGCTCTGTACCTTGCTATTTTGTGGCTCCTTGTACTCTGTCTGACAAATCAAAAGCCCTTTTTCTCTGTTAGAGATCAGCTCCAGGAAAGAGAGGTCTCTTCTCCATTCAAGTGGATAGCTTCTCCAAGGCCAGGATGCTTTTCAGTGCACTGCTCCCATGGCGTGTCATGGCAAGGTTTGTCCTTTTTATGGCCATTTCACCAGGGGTGCCCTTAATCCTCTTTTGGATTGCGTGCAGTGGAAACAGGCAGCTTACATGGAGTTCTGACCTGATTTTTTTACTCAGAGTTCTCTTGCAAGGAAAACAGACTGCATAGGAAAGCACACATTTAATTCTACAACAGGAAGAGTTTGCAAGTCCCCAGCCATTAAAAGAGAATAGATAGATTTGCCTGTAAATTCGAGCAGCCAAGTTGGATTTGATATTAATATACACTGAGGCACCTTTACACGAAAGGGACACTAAAGAGGGTTGTTAATGTGAGAGTAAATTAAAATTGCATATGCTTTTAGGTCTTTTATAGGTCTGAAGCAAGCTAATGGAGACTAAGTGGTTCAACTACTTTAAAAATTTAAAAAAAAAAGGGGGGAGATTGGACTAACAAATAAGTATGAATATGTTTACAATAGTATTAAATGATGTATGCCTAGGCAGGCCTATTGACCCTCACTAAGATTTTGCTCATGCCAGTTCAGCAGTTTTTCTAAATCCATCTGTTGTCTCCAAATCTAGTAGAAATTGCTTCCATTGAAGTACTTAAAAGAAATTGTTTGAAGTTTTACTCACTGCATCTATATCAAAATATTATTCACTTAAGCTTTATGCAAAACTGGTTTCATCAAAGAGAGCAAACATCTAAGGAACAAAATTATTCAGGTAATTGACCCCAATCATCTGCTTCTGCTGGGTTCAAACACCTTTCCTAGCTTGGTGTCAATACAAAGACACAGAGAAACAGTGGCATGAGAATCTCACTGCCTTTGCTTTGCATTTTCCTTCCTGGAGATCCCTTGGCATGCCCAAAAGAGCAAAGGTTGCATAAAAAAGCAGGGCAATAAACCAGCAGCAATTAAAAAAATGCTGACAGAAGATGGAAAACATCTGAGATGAAAACTATCCAATATGCTGAACAGCTACATCCAGCTCTTAATGTCCTTTTCCCTCTGTGCAGTTCTGAAGTCAGAGAGGCTTTGATTTTAAGCTTTGATTTTACTAACAGACCTCAGCCATTACAGTTAGTCTGTGCTGGATGGAAAAGAATCCCAAGAGAAAAGTGGGAGAGTTTCAGAGCTAGTGGCATACTCCTTTCAGAGCAAGACTGACACATGGGATACAGTCACCTGGAAGGGCACATGGAGGTAAGGATCTGACTCAGGGTAACCCTAATGTTTCTGTGTCAAAAGTATTTTATAATGTGTCACTTTTACAAAATCACAGGATGTGTCAGGTTGGAAAGAACAACAGTGGGACATCAGCTCTAACTCATCCCAGAGCACACATGGCATTGTGTCCAGACGGTTCTTGAATATCCCCAGGGAGGGAAGATATCCACAGCCTCTCTGGGTAACCTGTTCCAGTGCTCTGTCATCTGCCCTGTAAGGAGCCTCTTCCTCATGTTCAGGTGGAACTTCTGTGCCTCAGTCCCTGCCCGTTGCCTCTTGTCCCATTGCCTGGCACTGCCGAGCAGAGCCTGGTCCATCCTCTGGCCCCTCCCTGCAGACACTGGCAGACATTGATGAGGTTCCCTCTCAGTGTCTCTGCTCCAGGCTCAACAGGCCCAGCTGCCTCAGCCTTTCCTCAGAAGTGAGGTGCTCCAGTCCCTTCATAATCTTCATAGCCTTCCACTGGGCCAGCTCCAGGAGCTCCATGTCTCTCTTGCAGAGGAGTCCAGAATTTAATTGACAATTTTTAGTTAATCAGCAGCATTTATTCTGCCACAGGAGCTGAAAAACAGGCCAGGGAGATCTCTATTTTACAAGAATGTAATTAGTTTATTGCAGATTAACTTTGCCTTTCAGATCAAAACATAAGTTTTGATCAATTGCTTCAGCACTTGATCTATCATCTATTCATATCAATGACAGTACAAAGTCAGGATTTTTCTTTTTCTCTTTCACTTCTTGGTCAGCAGTGCAAGGGACAACTTCCATAATCCTTTTCTCATGAGAAATCTTTTCCTGGCATTAAAGATATCCTTTGTCCTAGGTTTGTGAATACTTCGGTTAACATGAGTACATAGTGCTATACACAGAATTTCCATAAAACGTGTTTGCTGCTGTACTGCTGACAAAAATAGCAGATTCCAAAAAATCATACCCATTAAATGAAAAGGGAAAGTATGGTTTGAAGATCCACTAACAGCAGAAGGTACTGGATCTCAATGTTAGCAAGTGATCTAGATCAGGTAATAGATGATGCTCTGAGAAATCCTGATAAACAGAGGCTCAACAAACAGAAAAGTCGACATAGATTAAGAAAAATATAACACACGTGCACACACATTTACCACTTTATGTTTTCCGCTAGATTATTAATAATAAAGGAGAAGAAATGTAGTCTTTTAAATCCATACTTGAAGTGCTTTTGGCTCAGTAATCCCATTTCTTAAAGGCCTGTATTAGATTGAAAAGTGAATAATTAAATCCATGTTGACTGTGCCTATTTATGAAAACCTGATGCATATAGAACATATTTACATAGTTAAATAGACATTAAAAGTGTTTTAGTGTAGTAGTTCTATAGTATACAATATATAGTAGCTCTATATTTTGCTTATACTTGGTAATTTTCTTGCTTGATGTGACTTTTGGTGAGTTTTAACATTTGCCCAGCCAATCTCTCTGTTTCTCTCTTTCTCTGTGAGGTTCACATGTAAACTGATTTAAAGATTGCATAATGACTGTTTGGCATATCCTACAGGCAAAGGCCCAGAAACCCTTTTTGCTGGCTATAACCTCAATGATAATGAGTGGCACACAGTGCGTGTGGTGCGGCGAGGAAAAGGTTTAAAGTTAATGGTGGATGACCAGCAGGCTGTGACAGGTACTGTGCCACTGTGATTCCATCATTCCATGTTTTCTGGGAGGGGGGGGAACATGAAACATCAAAAAAAAAGGAAAAATGACAGAAGTAAAATTACTTTATCTGAAAGAACAGATGCTTTTTTCCCTTTTCTTGGGTAAGATTCAAAATTCATGTTATGCATCTCGGAGTGCTGGTACAAGAAGCGTGTTATTACAACCGGTATTAATGTTGCTCTGAGGTTGCTATTGAAATTAATGGAAACCTTCGTGCTGACTTAAATGAATGTTTTTGTAGAGTAATTGGAGAGAAGTGATTTGATACCTCGCTAATGAGAAGGCAAGCAAAATGCTTTTGGCAACACATTGTTAGGGCTAAACTCTAAGCCGCTGCTGGAAGAAAGAATTTAATAAACATTTGAAGGATATTCTACTGTGACTTGGATCTTGCATCAACTGTCCTTAATAATTAGATATTAGGGAGCATTTATTTTTCTGAAGTGCTGAAATAGCAGCTGGGATAGGAGAAAAAAAATTACCTGCATGCTAGCAGATGTGGAAATATATTTCTATATTTACATTATCGAAATATTAATAGAGAACACATTGTTTTTGTCCTGTACATACAAGACAATGCTTACACACATGTTGTTAATAGCAACTGACCCGACTTCTGGCCCTGATTCCTTGCACAGCAGGATGTGCCTAACTTTTTGTTAGCTATTTAGAATTATCCTTTGGTTAGAATTATCCTTTGGTTTCGTGTAGCATTAAACAACTTTTATCATTGGTTCTAAGCTTTGTTAAAATGGTAACAAGTTAAATGTTTTGCTTTATTTTAAAGAGGAATGTACCTTCTTTAATTTCACCTCAGCAGAACACTGAGGGCCATGTCACTGGTAGAAAAATAATTCATGTAGTTGCAAGAACGTATTTTCTAGAATCAGAAATTACCGATACATGTTCCAGAGCTGAAGACTAAGGTCATTTTCCCAAGAATGTAGATGGCCTAAATAATTTATTTATAGATTTATATTATGGGAGGAAGTATACTAAAAAACATTATAATCTTGCTGCTTCAAGTGCCACTGAAGGCAGATTCTAATATAGAGGAAATTGTTTAGATCAAATTCCAGTGCAAAATCCAAAGGCACAATTCCTGGACCCCTCATGGCAGAGTTCTACTTTGCAAATACTACAGGTTACATAACCTGGGTCCAGCCTTCTAGTGCAATACCTGTATTCTTTCCACAACCCAGTCTCTACAACAAAAAATGACCAGTTGACTTGAATTCCCTCTCTGTTCTCCAAGCTGGAACTTGTCTGCATTTGCATAATCCACAAATGATTAATGTTATTAATCCAAAGGAGAAAATCAACCCAATATTTTGGAGGGAAAAACACATCCTAAGCTTCCTAAACTCCCTGTAGGAATCTGCATGGCCAATCTGTGGCCTTCTCCACTAGTGAGGAGAAAACTGGTGTACAAGAAGGAACAGAGAGAACTTTAAATATCGGTAATCTGCTGTTAGTCCCATGAATATCACATTTCCTACAAAGAAAATCTTTATTGTTGTGTAAGTGATGAGATTTTTTGTTTTGTTCTTTTGGGGATTGGGTTTTTTGTTGTTTTGGGTTTTTTTTTCAACACCAAGTGTTTTAAAAGCCTTTACAAGTTTAAGTTTCAAATGTATGTAATAGAATTTAATGTGTAGCAGCTTTGAATTTACTGAAATGGTAGGGAAAGAGTTGCCATATGAGATTAAAGTGTGCTTGTTCTCAACTGCTTAGAACTTTTCTTCAGATGTCCCAACAATCATAAATTTCAGAAATACAACCCATTAATTTGTCATGTGAAAAGTTGATACAGTTTTATGAGGAGAATAAGGAAGTAAACTGACTTCATACTAAAAATTCCATCTTTCTCCTGCCACACATTGTCTTCCTTTTTTTATGCCATTTCCTATGCCATACATGAAAGAAACCACATGAGATCCAGAAAACTTAAGCTGGAGGAAAATCCATTAAATAATTCAGTCTGACTTCCCAGTTTTTACAGATTATAGAATGCCACTTATTCATTCATGAGTTGTGCTTGGTTCTCTTTGGCAAATGCATAATGTGTGCATGGATACATAATATAATTCAGAGTCATAACTAGCTTTCATTGGAAGCCATGCAGGTGGTTTTGAAGAAGTTACTCATCACAGAAGAGTTTATATACTTCCAGCCCTGATGAACCTCATTTTCTAAGAATGTCTAGAAAATAAAAGTGGTTGGAAGGTCACTAAAGTTGGATAAAAGAATAGTTTATGGTTATGAATAGAAATTCAATTGACCTTTTGTATGACATTTTTCTACAAACCTAATAAAGTTAAAAAAAAAAACAAAAACAAAACCAAAAAACACAACCAAATAATACCACCACCAAATGCCCAAACACCCAACCTTGTAAGTACAAACTAATTCTCTTTTACTACATTGCTGCATTTACAAATCCCATGGAGCATCATGTGAAATCTCAAGTCCTGTTTGAGTGTTTGTAGAACTGAAATATTGGAGAGATATTTGGGATGTGAGCCCAGATTCTGGAACTTTTTTATTACTATGCTCAAGAAAGAAATACATTTGATGTAGTGGAGGTACTGTGCTACAGGCCAAAGCTCAGTGGATTTTTGCCATGATATTAATGCAATGCCATCTGAAGGGATACAAGACTGGAATGCATAATGATCCTCTCTAAAACCTGATCCTCAGCTCTTTGGCTGTGATCCAATATACAGCTCTTGACCCAGTAAAAACTACACATTTGGTGTTTTTAAGACCACTCCCTGGCCCATTACTGCAAGAACCCACTTTTGCTTAATACATCCAGGGAAAATTATGTCTTCAGAACTGATATTTAGAAACAAGAACATGAAGAAGTCTGTCCCTGGGGTTTAAGGTGCCTCTGGCAGTGCTCAGTCCTGTGAGTGTAGATCCCAGATGGCAGTGGTGTTCAGTGACATCAGTAAGTTCTCATACAGAACTCATCCTGAAGCTAAGTAAGCTACTTGTAAATATTTATCATAAATTATTAGAGCAATTTTTGTGCCTGAATGGTATTTAAACTTACAGAGCTATTTTCCCTGTAACCTCACTGATGCCTATACTCGTATATCAGTGATGTGACTTAACCTGCTCATGAATCCATCTTCCTGGGCAAATCCCAGTTATCAACATTTCTCTTTCCCTCATCTTTTCCCTGTCACACACATGTCTACAGAAAAGACTTGCTTATGACACCTACGAAGGTACAGCTGTATCAGCCTCCTCCAGGCTTTGTGCCACTTCTGACCAGTCCAGCCTGGGGCAGTACTCACACTCTCTCTTGGAATAGTATATTTGGGGATGGACAGAGGGAACTTGGCTTGTCAAGAGCTTTGCCACTGTGGGAACTTGTATTGAAGCAGTGTTATACCTGTGTTTAGTTCAGCTTGGCTAGGTCTGCTCTTCACTTCTCTGTATTTCACGAGAGACATGAAAGAGCTGAGGAGTTGGGGAAATCTAGGCCATGGTTTGCAAAAGGTACATTAAGTGGTGAAATTCATTAGTAATAAAAAGCTGATTTTCCACACAATGTGACCATGAATCAGCCCTGTGAAAATACTGGCCTACTTCTTTAAAATAAGCATGGAAAAAATTGAAAGTTCTGTCAGAAAAGGGAACTCTTCAGTGAACACAATTTTCATGTGCTGGGTAAGATATTTAATAACTAGCTTAAAACCTTACCTGGCCTGTATGCAGTGTACTCTGGGAGTGATGATCCTTTCCTTCAGATTAACTCTACAGTCAGCAGATTTCATGCTCCTTGCTCTGCAGTGATTCTGGCATGACAGAGAGAACTCAAAGGCAGCTGTGGGGCTTGCTTTTGGCCACCTTTCTGACGCAAGCAAGCCTCTTATTGTTTCCAGGATTCCAAAACACTGGCATGCACCCTTCCTGCAGGCTTTCTACTCAACCCATCTCTCAAGCTCTGCCCTTTCTCCCATGGTTTATTCCCATGGTACAAAGCCAGCTGCTTTCAAGCAGCTCTCCACTCTTGTCACACACAGTTTTGCAACAGGGGCAGCATTAATGTACCTAAGACAGCTGAAACAGGAATCCTTCCTTCCTTCCTCTAGTCAAATCATGCACATTGAAGGGAAACACATGGAATAATATCCCTCAAGCTGTTCTGTTTCTCTTTCATGAGACTCTGATATTGTTGGTTTAGCTCTGAGATTGGCCTTTGTGATCCTCATGTTAAGTAATTCCACTTGCTCATAATAAAACCCCACATCTGGTTAACAAAAGTGAAGTAAACCCCACATCTGGTAATTAAAGTAAAGGATTTTGCTGGCAGTTTAATATACTCTGGTAAACTGTTTCAGTTTAGAAATCTTGCTGTTGGCCTTATCCAGACGAACTGAATGCATTGGAAAGGCTCCTGGATTTACCAGTAATTAGGATGAATTTAGAAGAATGCCCTTTGGAGCCAAGTATTGGCCTTGCACATTCTGAAAAGTGTGAAATTGATGCAGATACTTAATCACATAATGTGGTCTTTGACCTCCCCTTTCAGACACTAACATGTGTTTTCTTGTTGCTGTTTAAAGGTCAAATGGCTGGTGATCACACAAGACTGGAATTCCACAACATAGAAACAGGAATAATAACAGAACGGCGCTACCTGTCTTCTGTGCCTTCTAATTTTATTGGGCATCTACAGAGTCTCACATTTAATGGCATGGCATACATTGACTTGTGTAAAAATGGAGACATCGATTATTGTGAGCTAAATGCAAGATTCGGGTTCAGGAACATCATAGCAGACCCTGTAACTTTTAAAACAAAAGCAAGTTATGTTGCACTGGCCACGCTACAAGCGTACACATCTATGCACCTTTTTTTCCAGTTCAAAACCACCTCCCTGGATGGATTGATACTTTTTAACAGTGGCGATGGAAATGATTTCATTGTGGTTGAATTAGTAAAAGGGTATGTATGGATTAGTGTAACGACAAAACCAGTCCTTTCCAAATGTATGTACAGGAGGAATAGATGGGGAAGTTTAGGATGCAAATATTTTTTTTTTTTGGACTGGATAGATGTGATTGATAAATGTTTCTTCATGTTGAACTTCATGTGCTTTATTGTGACTCTTTCTTTCAGATGAAGCTAGATGCCTGAAATGTATGAAAGTAAATAATAGGTATAACTTCTCTCCTGTTTTGCCACAAAGGAGTACTAGTTTGTAGCCTCCCTCTTGTTCTCTCTCTCTACGTATGTATGCATGTCTTGGTACATGGAGTGCTCGTTGCTTTCCAGAAACTTGGGACTGCACCTCAACTCATCCAAACGAGTGGCAATTTCTGGGAATGACAGTTGCTTCCCCATCTGGCATTCATTGTTGTCTTCTGGGTTTGCCAGCTCTGCTGAGGAGTACAAGCAAATAGAAAATATTAGATGTATGAATCAGTGCCCCCTCGTTATGTAAAGAAAAAGGAAACTTTTCCAATTTTTTCTCTTTTCCCAGGTATTTACACTATGTGTTTGACTTGGGAAACGGTGCCAACCTCATCAAGGGAAGTTCTAATAAACCTCTGAATGACAACCAGTGGCATAATGTCATGATATCAAGGGATACCAACAACCTACACACTGTAAAGATTGACACTAAAATCACAACACAGAGCACAGCAGGAGCCAGAAATTTAGATCTCAAAAGTAAGTACAGTTATTCTTGTGGAATCTAGACTGAGCACCATTACAGAATGATAAACGAATAAGTCATGGATGTAAAGTACAATACAATTTTGTAGTATTGTATGAAACCTTTTATTTTATAACAGTCAATATGATCACAAGAGAGAACATCACCTTAGCCTGGCCAATTTCGTAGTAGTTCTGCACAGGTAGGTGCAACATTAAACATGTGAAGATCCCATGGGAATAAAAAATAAATTTAAAAAAAAAGCAGGAAATTATAATAACACAGAGTGGCCCATATAAACCAAAAGATAGTTGAGGGACTAAAGGAGCCTACAATGTTTTTTACATGAACATAGGTTATATAAGTGGAATAACATGCTCATCTAAATATGTAATGTATTATAATTTCATCAGCAGGTGGGATAAACTTTGTTTTATAGCACTAAATCTACATAAATCTACATATTTATAATTTACATTATAAATCCAGATAGATTCTTAACATCAAGTTTTTATAAACATATGTATATTTTAAAATAAGTGATAGTAGTGAGTTCTATGGATGGGTTTCTAAAAAGCTAATTTGCATCTGAAGAGAATATCTTTCTGAAAAGATGTATAAATATACTTTTAAAATAATGACTACCTAATCAGATATAAGAATTTATGTTCTGGTCATGTGGAAAAGTAGTGTGTATTTTACCATTCTTTAAAAAGGCTCTCGTGTAGGAAAACTGAAATTTTGTAACAGTCAAAGAAATATATTTCATAAGGCAGGATGTTCAAAGTAGATATTAATATTCCATCAAGAGCTTATTCCTTGCTGGATTTTCTTTTAACTGCCTCTGAGTCACAGATAATGAGCTGACCTTAGTAATTATGCTGGATTTTGTGATATTTTACGTGTTTGCCTCACTTGAAAGTGCTATTAAGATTGTAAGAAAGGCTGTGAAAACAGTATCCTGATATGTCATAATCTTCAATAAGAGATTTTTTATTTATAAATCTAGCATTTCTGATAAAGCTTTTTGGATGGCTCACCCTCCATTTCTAAATTAGTATCTGAAATTTGTGCCGTGTTATTTGTCGGGTTTGCATTCTGTTAAACATCATCGATGTCTATTGAAACAGTGTCATATTTTAACATTATTTTTGGTGCTGTGGAGAAAGCATCCACCTTGTTCCTCGACATTTTTAGGATGGCAATTACTACTTATGCATATGTGTACATCTTTAAGATGTTTGGCTCTTTTCCTAGTAGATAAATCAGGCATGGGTAGGGGAAAAAAAAAGAAAAGCAAAAAAACCCAATCCTGTTGCGAGCTGATAATTAACACAGCCCTTTTATTCGACTTTTTTTCAAGCCCATTGTGGTGAGTCCTTGGTGTATGGCCTTATTTAAGGGAAGCAGATGAGGTTCTCTCCATGTGCTCGCTCAAGGCACTAGAGAGCGCTGCGATCTCACCGAACGCGCTGTCCCGGGGAGGCTCATCGGCGGGGACAACCTGCAAAACCCAGCTTTCCTTTGTGTGCTGCTCTTTGAAAACGCTGCTTTTGCCTGACGCTTTTGAAGTAAAACTGTCGCGTTTTCTTAACCTTGAATTCCTCGGGGGGGAGGGGGGGGTGTAAAAAAAAAATCAAAAAAAAGAAATGAGGAAATTGAAAGAAGCATACTGAGATTTGAAGCGAGGAAGGAAGAAGGTGAATTGTGTTAGATGATTTTCTGTAATTCACCACCCAGGGAATGTGGGTAGTAAAAGAATAACAAGTCTGATGTGTTCAGTGCAGGAATATATAGCAAGCAGCTCCCTAAAACTGGTCTACCATACACAGGTCCTCAAAATCTGTCATCTCATAATAGTGCATCTCATTTTATTTTATTGTTTTAAATGTACAACACTACTTTTGCTCAGTCAGCTTCCCTTAAATATGGCACAGTATATATCATGAGAATTTTGGTTGGATTTGGGAGGGGGGTTCAAGCTGATAATTTTTAGCTCAGTAGGCTAAAAGGGAGAAAAAATTTTCTTTCATTACTGTTTTTCCTTCCTTTGTATTTAGTAGAAATGATCTCCTGTAGTTGCTTCTATTCTACTTAACATTTGTGTTTCTTACAATGACATATTTATGTTGTACTATAAACACTTCATATACTTTCCTGATATAAATAGTTACAGTTAATTCATTGTCCTGTGCTATTTTAGCCTTAGCAACAAAGCAAATGCAAAATTACACTTCCTGCTACTGGTATCAATAGTTCTGCTTAACCAGGGTTATCATTAGGTAAAATATAAATGGGTACAGATAATATAGAGCCTGCAGCCTTTCTGAGTAATTGTAAAGTTACCAGATTTTTTATTTTGAAATCCAAGCTGATCCTGCAAAAAGTAATCCACTATATGTGTGATTTTTGCAAATACACAGTGAATTCAGTGCGAAGATAAGACACAGATTGTGTTGTTGAGCCTGCACAGCATGGAGGTTGTCTAGGAAAGCAGACAGCTGCCATAAAAGTAAGGGAGAGAATTTCCAATATATGTTTCCTTTTGGGTGTAGGATTTGGCTATAAAACACAGAAAGTTCATTATCACACACATTGGTTCCCTGCATAACCTCTGGTACAATTTTGGCAGCTACCTGTGGAAACACATATATTACATCCTGCAGCCTAATTATTGCTGTAATTAGATGGGTAAATTATAAATCGGAGACAAATAAATGAGTGAAAATAATTCTGTGTTTGGATTCCAGGAACTGAGTTATTTTTCCTCGCAAGGAAAATTAGCAAAGTGTGCTGAGGTGCAGTTCTAGCAGATAACCCGTAAAGATAAATGAGTCTGAACAGCAAAAGCAGTGCAGCTCAAGCCTGCCAACAGAGTTACACAGCAAATTTCCTTTCATATATTTCATGGGCAGATTCCCTGTCCTGCTCTCAGGATAGCTCAGATGGTTGGCATGGCTGCAATTCAAGGCCTGAAAGAGTTGGGCAGAGGAGAATTCTTGTTGATTGTACTTGATACTGTGCTCTGATGTTTTGAGGGGTCTGAGTAGCCTCAAAGGGCACAGAAAAACAAGATAAAATGGAAATTTTCTTCTTTGATGGAGTGATTACATTGGTGGACGAGGGAAAGATAACAGATGTCACTGATCTGGACTTCTGTAAAGCCTCTGACACGGTCACCCAAAAGATCCTTCTCTCCAAATTGGAGAGGATGTCACAAGCGGATTGTTGACGGATAAGAAAGTGGTTGGACAGTGTCATCCAGTGGGAGTCAACAGCTCAAAGTCCTGATGGACATCACTGACAAATGGTGTCTCTCAGGGGTCCTTTCTGGGACCAGTGTTATTAAATACCTTTGTTAATGACATAGAGGGAGTGAGTGCACCCTCTGCATGTTTGCTGATGACACCAAGCTGACTCTTGTGGTTGGCACACCTGAGGACAGGATGCCATCCAGAGGGACCTGGACAAGCTGGGGAAGTGGGCCCATTGTACTTTCATGAGGTTTAGTAAGATGGTGCTGCACCTGACATGGGGCAACCCCCAGTGTCAGCACAGGCTGAGGGGTGAACAGATTGAGAGCAGCCCTGCCCAGAAGGACTTGGGGGTGCTGATGAATGGGCTGGACACGAGCTGCCCACGTGTGCTGGGAGCCCAGAGAGACAGCTGTGTCCTCGGCTGGATCAGAAGCCCCATTGGCAGCAGGGGAGGGAGGAATTCTGCTCCTCTGCACCGCTCTGCTGAGACCTTACCTGCAGTGCTGCATCCAGCCCTGGGGTCCCAGCACAGGAAGGACAGGGAGCTGTTGGAGCAGGTCCAGAGGAGGCCACCAAGGTGATCAGAGGGATGGAGCACCTCTGCTATGAGGAAAGGCTGAGAGGGTTGGGATTGTTCGGTCTAAAAAGGAGAAGGCTTTGAGGTGACCTAATTGTATCTTCTAGTACCTGAAGGGAGCCTGGAAGAAAGCTGGAGAGGGACTTTTTTACAAGTGTCTGTAGTGACAGGATAAGGAGGAATGGCTTTAAACTGAAAGAGTATATTTAGTTTAGATATTAGGAAGAAATTCTTTACTGTGAGAGTGTTGAGGCACTGGCACAGGTTGCCCAGAGAAGGGCTGGATGCCCCATCCCCCAAAGTGTTTAAGGCCAGGTTGGATGAAGGTCTGAGCAACCTTGTGGTGGGTGAGTTTTACAATTTCTGCAATGTCTTTTCCCTCTCCACGTTTTTTTTGTTTTTTTTTTCATGAGAAGCTGTAGTTCTGTTAGAAATTATTTTATTTTATAAATATTTGAAGATACATGATCTGCTTCCGAGGAGGAGGACATCCTCAAGCACACTTTGTATCCACTTACCTATAGGATTTAATCTTCCTCTTGCTTCTCTCCTACACATATAGGCAGTATTTTAATCCCCAAAGTTTTCACACACTTTTTTAAACAGCAGGCATAAAAAATCCAATCAGAATTCTCTTGGAATACCCATAAGAAAATTAAAATATTTTAGCATTTTAATTGTTTATAAATTGAAATGAGAAGTTGAGATATGGTACTCTTACCAAATGAGAAGGTAAAGGCTGCTGCAATTATTTTAGACTGAACAGTAAATAGTTACAAACTTCTATATGAGTTGGTAGTTTCAGTACTTCAGTATCCATTCCAATTTTAAACTTTCCAGATCACAGAACATATTCACAGATATGCTGTACTCTCTAAGATGATCTGTAGTCATCCTAATCTTGATATTGGAGTAACTATATATTTTTAAGAAGGAAATCACCATTCTGAAAAAAAAAAAAAATCCTACACAACTCAACATTGATGGGTTACCTTTTGCTGCCTGTGCATCATTTCATATGTCAAAACCTGCTTTTTTGAACTGACATTCATAATTTCAACTTGTCTCACTGTCATCATCTTTCATGTGGCCTTCCCAAATGTCAATTTTAGAGCTCATTGTAAGTCACGTTATTCCTGTGCTGTTATCTTACTGCATCCTCAAAAAATGCTATTCATATTAGACCACACATCAGAATCAGCCTACTTGAATTAAAATAACCTGTCTAGATCTCTTGTTGTCTATATCACTTTTATTTCTGTATCTCTTCACTGGCCTCTGGTTTCCTTGATTCTTTTGAGATATGACTGTTGCTTCTATTAATGTTTGCTTTTCCATTTGCTGTTTTGTCCAATACTGTGAAAACAGACTAGACTGAAGCACCTGAAAGAAAAGTAGTTCTATTCGTTTCAGGTATCACCTCAATGGTTTTACAAATGCACCAAATTATAGTTCTTCAATGTGCATAAAGATTCGCTTGGCAATTAATTTATCCTTGTAAACTTTGAATGCAATTAACTAAATTATCAGTAGATCTACTAGCCTGGCATATTCATTGATGATTTGTAATAGTCCCTTAATCTATTGATATTTCATTTGCCTGTCATGCTGAGCTAAATTAGCCTTGATCATAACAAGGAATTCCTGTTTCAGCAGTGGAAATCGAAATTGTTTCAATTTCACATAATATTTCTCTGTGTTGTTTTATATTGAGGCAGTTATTGTTGCCTCATTATATGTTTTTCTCTACATTGCAAGGTCTCTATCAACAGCAGTGATCTTTTATATTTTTATTAGTAGAGAAACAAAGCTTTAAGAAGCACAGAAACATTGTACAAATGAACAAGTATTAATGCTTAAATTTCTCAAATAATCATGCGTGAGCTAAATGTAATGACCTTGCCAGTGGGCTGTGAATTCTTCATGCAGAAATAATGTTCTGTTCCAAATACAGAGTTCTAAATACTGTCAACAGCAAATAGATCTTCCCAGTGTGACCTATTGGAGTAGACAATGGCAAATGCAGCTGTTGTCTTCCTGATAGTGTAGGAAAGCAAACTCTGTGAAGAGGAAAAACAAGGGACTTAAAACTGAGAACTCTTCTTTGAAATTTCCTGTGTAACAAAGTTCTAGGAGTAGATAACAATAGATCACTGGACAACCTGGTCTAATGGGAAATCCTTTTTCTTCCTTTCTTTGCCACTGTTCACATGCTGCTTCTACACAGCAATGCTATCTACCAGGCTGTGGAAATTATTTTGATAGTGCTAAGCCTTAAGAAATTGTATCCATATTGTCAAAATTACAAGATGGGGAAAAAAAATTTAAAATCTATTCCAGTAGTTCTAGATTAAATAAATACATTCTAGGGCTTGCACTGTGAAGTCAAAAACAATGTGATTGTCAGATCAGTACATGGTGAGAAGGGTTTCTATTTTCTGCTGCTTCTCCCCTGTTCTTCTCAGTCTTTCATATGTATATGTCTGGATAGAATTTCATTCAAGCCTTTCTGGAACACCAAGTAAAACTTAGGTTTAGGCTACCACGGGAAATATGTATTCTCTTAAAACGTACCAAAACCTCTGGATATTTAGTATAAATACATTCCACTGCATCCTGGCCCCCTCTGCCCCCAGATACACAGAGTGAAGAAGCACATCCTAAATTTGTTTTAAAATGTGCTGCCGTGTACCCTCATTAACCTTGGTATTTTAACTGAGTGCTCCTTTTGGCAAAAGGGCAACTTCTTGGAATATCCTCAGAGTACGAACGTGATTGTCTTGATCAAAAGTAATATCGTATGAAAAGCTGCTCTCTGGAAGCCTACATTCAAAATGAGAACATTTAACATTTCAGCTGTTTGGTAGCTTTACGTGGAGAATTGTGCCTGAACCATTTGCCAAAGGAAGAGTTTTGTAGATGATGATCTCTGAGGTCTAGTAGGTCTGTTGGAAAGAGGAATTCCTCATTATTTTGAAAGCAGGCTCTGCTATGAGCATGTGTTGGCTGTTAAAGCAGAGAGTGAAAAAATTATGGCAGGAGGAAGGGAGATCTGAATATACTATGCCATGCAAATGCCAGCTTCGTTAGATTTTGTCTATTTTTCAGGTGTATAAAATCTCCCAAAGTGGTTGGAACAGGAAAGAAATGAAGGACATTTGATGTGCTTGAATGCCTCACCTCTCCACCATAGCCATCCCCCTCATACAGAGTAATTGGCTCAGCATTGATTATGTGGGAGATGGATTGCCACACACATTTATATGGCAATTAGATTTTATTATTTACCATTTAACATGCATCACCAACTTTCCTCACAATCCATTGCACAGGCAGACTGCTTTGGTTTTACATCTGTTTAATCTTTTTCAATGCCAGTGCTCTCCATCTAGTCTTTAGTGGGGGTAAAAGCAAGCAGAGAGAAAGAAAGCAGCTGGGAATCTGAGGATTTTTATTGTCATGAAAATGGTAAATGTTTTTGTGTAACTGTTTCTTGTTTGAGAAAACAAATGATTTTTGAGAACAGAATCGTTGAGGAAATGGTAGATTTTAACCTGGAGAAGTCTTCAGATGTGAACACTTACTTTTTGAGTACCTCCTTTTGTCTATTCAAAAATTATCTCCCAAGGATATCATTGTGTTGTTGCTGTCTCTTACACCAGCACTTCCCATGACACAGCTTTACTTGCTTGTGAAACATAGGCACATTTCTGTAATCCTTGAGGAGTACTAAACTGAGACAAGAATGTGGTAAGGATGAAATCTGAGCACCAGGAGGAGCATGCAGAAGTGGACGACACATCCAGCAGATAATAAGAAAGAGTTTCTTGGCAGAAGAATATTTGTGGAATTATGAAAAGTCTTCAGTGTAGTTATGAGTAGTGTGATGGAATCAGGAGATTGGAGGAAGCTGGAGCAGCACCTGTATCTCCACTGTTCACTGCCATGGAAATTGGTGGCAAGTGAAAACTGTAAGATGCTGTTCCTTGTGCACCCATCAACTGGAAATTCTTTCTGGTACCTCTTAATTCTCCTTGCCTTTTTTTCTTTTCTGTCAGTGTGGACTGCAGAGCAGTGCTACAGTGAAATTGTAAAACAAACAGTGAAGTATGAGTCAAGGGAAGAAATATCTTCAAAGCTCAATTCTTTTCACAAATAACTACAATATATACTATGTACCAATAAGGAAACCCACAATGTCAGCATTTTGGTGCTGGTGATTTTTTTTTTTCCTAATACGTTTAATGGGGTATTCAGGCAAGATACTGAAAGCAGTGGAAAATTGGGGTGAAGAGATAAGTTTCTATATTCCTTCCCAAAAGAGTAGCTTGCTAATCTAGAAATTCTTCTCTTTTTATTTCTCTTTTTATTTGCCTGTAAACATTTTGCCCAGCTTGGTTATCAGTATAGGGAATGTGAGAGATGAAAGCCACCACCAGTCACATCATAAAACAGCCTCTTGCCTAAAGTATTTGAAGGGAGAGATAACTCAGCAGAGCCTGGACAAGTAAACTAGCCACCCTTTCTCTCCTTAGAGGAGAGAGGGTCTAAAAGTGATAGAATTCATCATTCCAACAGAACAAATATTTGAAAAGGCTATTTTTCTTTAAAAAAAGAAGGAAAAAAAATCACATCAAAATCAAAAGACATGAACCACAAATCAATACTAAAGCTACAGAATTCACTTCTTCGCAGTGAATAAGTGGACATAAAATGCTAAGTTTACATTTTCAGGTCTTCCCTCAAGTGCCCTTGCAAGTGATAGACAAAATTCAGTCATGCTTTGCTCTAACACCAAGCAGGCCTGTGAATGCACAGCAAAGTGCATATTCTCTGCTGCAAAGGGGATTTGAAAAGCCATATGCTGGAGCGTATGTGCTGCAGAAGCTGTGTGGATGCAGCATTTAAGCCTTTGTCAACTGTGCTTCAGTTTATTAATAGGCTATGATCAACAGCAGGCTTCTTGGTTTATGAAAAAAGAGCAATTATGTCTCATCGATGTTTTTTAAGGACCAAACACTTTTCTGATACGGAGCAAAGAGCAAATGAATGATGAAGGTGAGGAGAGCCTCTAGAATGACCATTTATCCACTACTCAAGTCCAGCTCCTTTTCTAAAGAGTGTCCTAAAATCCCCCATTTGAAAGAAAAATCTCTGCTGTGCTCTGCCCATTGCAGAAAGAAAATGTGCTAAAGGTGGGTAAAAGGTGGGTGATTTTTTACACTGGGGAGATGAGAAGGTCAAGGCCAAGCAGGCTCCTGTATTTCAGTGAATGCCAAAGACATCTGAATGTCTATGTGACTTTCTTGTTTGAGACAACAGCCCTTGGTTCGAGACCAGGTTCGAGTCCTTTTAGTCAGTGCATATTCAGCTTGTGGAGAGTAATTGATTTTCACAATTCAGTTGCCTCAAAAATACCATGAGTTGGGAAAGTGTGGGTTGTCTTAGGATAAGTTCCACTATGTACTTTGTGATGCAATTATTAAGCTTCTACAAAGTGATTTCTATTGATCTGGTAACAGCAGCTCATCTGTTTTAGGAGGGACTGGAATAAAGTGAGCACTTTTTTCTTCTGAGATTAGACTTTCCCTATGACATTTCTCAATCTTTGCAGTCCTCCTTCCTCTTGGCCTGCCTGAGGGAAGAAGCTGTTTTATGCTTGATCATTTTGAAATAGCATATTTGGAGAACAGTGTGCTTAACACCTTGACTTCACCACAGCCAGATGTTCCTTTATTTTCATGTGTCATGTAAAGGAATTGTGGAGATGCCTGCTGTGTTTCCAGAATGTACCACGGTTGCCAGGGCTATCCATCTCTTTCCTGGGGGGTAACACCACTCTAGTACTCCACAGAAGCACTCCCATTCCTAGCTATGGTAGTACTTTAGTGCGATGTGACATCAGAAACATGACAAAGCAACTTCTTCCAAAATGAAAGGGAAATTAAGAGACTAGCTGAAAGTACATTTTAAACCAGCAGCACAATAAGAGATTGGAGGAGAGAATGTCTGCCCTTGGAGAGAATGATGGATTTGAAGATGCTTTTGTTCAGCCATATAAAAATATTCCAGAGATATTGTCTTTATGGGTTATGAAAAAGTCAAGACACAATTCCTCCCACTGTTTTGTTTCTTCCTTATTTCTTTTTTTTTTTTCTTTCATTCATACATGGAACCATTTTTGAATTAATTATTTTCTTTTCTTGTCAATAAAGGTGTTCACAAAATGAACACCAGATATGTACACAAAGCACACAGATTTAGGACCCTAAAGAAGTTCAACTGTATCCTGGCTAAACCACATGTTCCCTGATGTCACAAATCTCCTGCACCAAACTGCTGCTGGTTTGGTTGAGGGGTCCAGGTGCACCAGTCACACCTGAACAGTATTCTTATGTTGCTAGCATTATAAACACGTAGAAAACAATTCCCTCTCTAGTTATGTTTGAAGAAAACAGTAGCTGTTAAATAAAGTTAATAGCTTTTGCCCACTAGCATGTAAGAATTCCCAGAAGAGGAGAAAAGGAGAGAAGTCAATGAAGTGACCTGTCAGTAATGTCACTAGTGCCAGATTATAACTCTTAATAGCTTCTGTTCGTTAGTCAGAAAATAGAACAGCATCTTCAATCTTTGTTTTACACTTCTTTGGTTTAGCATTTGCAAAGTTCTTATTTTGAAAAAATGCAGAGGCTTGGGATAAAAAAAGATGAGCTATTACAGGAGGACTTGGCATTTGTTTTACCAACAGTTGTGTGTGACTCACTGTTGTGTGGTGTTCTGTGTGCTTTTTGCATAAGTGTGATTCCAGTAATGAATACATTGAGAACTGGGGTTAATTTATTAGCTAGCAATTTGTTTCTGAGTTAAATTTACTTGTTATTAAAGCCCAAATCAGCTTTAAGTCAGAAAAGTGATATATAGGTGTAAAAAGGAAAGATCCTGTTGGAATAAATGAGGATCTGCAGTACCTGTAAAAGACGCAAATTAAACCCACTAAAATCTTCTCTTTATCAGTGCTTATGGCATAGCTGAACAGTACCATCATTGCTGTGAGCAGGTCTAGCTCTGAAAGTGCTGCCTTCTGGCTGATTCCTCTGGCCTGCCATCAAGGTGCCAGTGAGAGCATGCCTGCAACATACCCATTTTTTGAAAAACAAAGAGAGGAAACAACCATCCTACTCCAAAAAAAAAAAAAAAAACCACCAAAAAGAAGAAGGTTGTGAGATCTGCTCTCAAATGAATTGCTTTATTTGAAGTTTCTCCAGTGATCAGAAGGAAATCTTGGATCACTCTATTATCTCACCCATTTCTTCACCACCTGCAACTTTGAGTATGACAGTTGACATATATTTTATGTAAATTGGCTATTTTCCTTTATAAATTTAAGAAATCAGGATTACTATGAGAAAAATGAGACTTTTTCAGGAATACATTTAAAAATCAAACTGAACTTTAGAAGAGAAAATGTGTAAAAAAGGCAACAGCTAAACTTTATCTCCAGAAACTATGGTTACACATTTTCAATGGGTAGCAGTGTAGCATTAGTGTTGCATTTAGGCTGCAGCCAGTTTACACAGTGTCATAATCTTGGACTATTGATCTGATGAACTGTGGTACCTTACTTCATGAAATAACTTGCATGTAATTCACACCTGTAAGTAGGCAGATACACAAGAAGGGATCTGCTCTGCAGTAAAATTTCCAGTTAGTGAAGCTGCACTTACATAAGAAGTGAGAAAGAGAAAACCTGGGAATTTGTATTGAACTGTGTTGATTCCCCTGATCTCTTTTAGTAAGTACAGGGACAATCTTTTATCTTTTCTGAATCTCTGCCATTGCATATTTGATATAAAATATTTTAATTAACAATATTTTCTGCAATCCTGTCTTGTCTGAAAGTCTAATGGATTGAGGAAACTACTTCTTTGAAATTAACATGCTATGTGATTAACTGAAAAAAGTGTCTGTGCAAAAGTTTTGTGATGGTAGATAAGAAAAATTACAAAGTGAAAAAAATTAACTAACTTTAAAACAAAAATAAAAATCTGAATTTTAATTCCAGAGCTTATCCCTTAGC
The DNA here is from genome assembly GCA_013398075.1 of Notiomystis cincta. Taxonomy (NCBI): domain Eukaryota; kingdom Metazoa; phylum Chordata; class Aves; order Passeriformes; family Notiomystidae; genus Notiomystis; species Notiomystis cincta. Next base: position 6,601 of record VZRX01021479.1, on the reverse strand, counting down.
AAAAATTTGTATCTGAGAGAAAGTGTTTTTTCTGCCAACAGCAGCAAACTCAAACCACATATGGTATTAAACATTTGATATTAAATCTGGAAAGATTTAGCTCATAGTCATAAAAATACTTTTATATACATTATAAAATGTGCAGTCTAACAGTCAGTATGGCTGCTCAATACCTAAGATATGTATTTATGTAGTTTATTTGCTGGTGCAAAAGCAGAACACAAAGTTATTTTGAGCATCAACACAACTGAAATATATTTTTTGATACATGTTTTTGTAAAAAATGTCTTTAATAGTGTAAAATGATCAGTCCCATTACCAATACTCTTAAAGTACTGTAAGTAAACTGTAGGCATACAGCTTATTTAGACTCAATAAATTGTACTTCACTGCACATGCTTCCTAACTGGCACTATACCAGTGTGTATTTTCAGGAGCAAATATTCTGAGTTCCAGTTTATGTGTTGGCACACTGACCTGGAATTCTGCTAGCCATCCATCATAACTGGCAGCTGCTGTATGACTCTATATGGCAATCTCAATAGCTTTGAGAGATGGATATCAGGAATTAGCAGGGGATCAATCTGAAAGGTTGTGGTTTTAAAGATTTAACTAATCACAGAATAAAAAGGGTTGCTTGGAGAGTAAATTTTTAAGAAGAGGTTGCATGTGTCATGTGTAATAGATCAAGTTTAACTTTTTTATCATAGAAGTGATTTTCTTAAAAGAGGGAAACCATTCCAGAGAATAATATTAAGTCTGTTGGGATCAGTTGAGATGAATTATCTCTCTATTCTGAGGTGGCAGTGACTGAAGACACAGAACTTCAGGAAACCTGGAAAGGTTTTGCTTTCTAGGTGTTCTGCCTGAGAAAAAGATGAAGAATCTTTACCATGACACAAGTGTTTTAATGTTGTTTTCAGTTCAGCAGATTGAAAAATGCAGGAATCTTTCTGCTGTGAATGAATTAGATCCCATTTGAGGGAACAGATGGATCACCATATTTTAATCTGTTATGTTTAATCTCATGCTTCTGAGATTTACGCTCTAGAGGAAAGCAAGATCTTATTTTCCAAATTATCTACATAGAATACATAAAGCTTAAGGTTTCTTAGTGTATGATGCTACAAAGGTTGCTAAAATTTTAGTTGATTTTCTTATCAATTTATTATGTTAATAAACATTTTTCTCTCTATTTCACTAATTCAAGTGCACTTGAATTTTAGGCATGATATGCAGTGACTAAATATTGTTTCTCAGTCTTACAGACATCTATTTGTTTCAGGCTGTTTCCTTTCAGGAAAGCTGTAAACCATTACAAACAGCACTGAATTGCAGTCCCTTTCAAACAAGAAATGTGCCAGGAGGACCAGTAAAAGATGTAGCTGTGATTTACATCAATAAGAGAGAGATTAAAATTAGTGGTGATAGTACATTCTGAGTTCTTTCACTGTAAAGCCTGCCTACAAAGCTCAGCAAGCACTTAGGAAATCAACAATTTTGCATTTGAGGTGATGCAGAAACACTCTTTGATACTAGAGCACCTGGTCCTCTGGCCTAGGCTCCAAAATCAGCCAGACTGGAGAATGTTCTGGGATGCACAATGTAGATTAGAATGTATATTCAGATAAACTGCTGAAAATTTGTGCTAGCAAAAAAATGTGTCATCAATGAGGATTCAATGCCTTGATAGTGACTATGCTGTGCCTGCTCCCTTCTTTATCCAAGCAGCAGACAGATTCTTTTCTGCAGCATGTCCTCAGCAGCAGGTATGGAAAGCACCTGGTTAAACCTGCAGCCTGGCCCTCGAGGAACACCTAGGGAGGTTGTTATGGCTATGTTGGATTGAAGGGTGACTGCTCTGTCGGCCAGACACACACTGTGCATGAAATAAAATGTATAGCCTGAGTTGTTTTAAAACAAAAAAGGATCCTCCCTTCAGTGTTGAAGAGGAAAGTGCTTTTGAAGTAAGTCTGTCCCAGAGCTAAGAATTTCTTGAAGGGAAAAAAGCACTGGTTTTCAGTCCTGACTAAGTTGCCTGATATTCGTCAGGGCAGGCTGTTTGTAATATGTGTCTGTCATTTCAATGATTTTTGGCACTAAAATTCTGTTTGTTCAGTGTTCATGTTGCCATTTTAAAGGCATTTAAGTTCCCTTGTTCCCACATGAGTTTCAGGGGAATAGTTGGTTATTTTGCTGTTTAACAATCATATCCCTAAGTTTCTCCTTTCTTGTGTCCCTCAATCTTTTATTTCTTGGTGTACTTATGAATGGGTGATTCTGGATACAGGGACTTCAGGTGGATCTGGGTTCTTCACTTACTGCCTTTTATCTCACTGTGCTGGGTCCATCACTGGTGTGATCTGTGGTCAGCTTCCCTGAGTATTGAACAATTATATGAACAAATTGTATAACAATTATATGAACAATTGCATTGATGCTAGATGAGTTTCTAGATGGGTATTCTGTGATTTAATCCTCCTCTCTGAAATGCATGTTTCCTGAGCACGTGAGCTGGCACATGAAAAATATGCCCAAGTACTTCTAAGTAATCAGTCATACAAATTTAAAGTCTATAATTGCATTTGAAAAAATGCATTCCTGCAATGCCACAGTATCGTACATGTCATCAGTGTTTGCTTTCTTCTATGTTTATTTTAAAGAATATTTTTTTGACATATCTATCATTCAGCACAAAAAGGCCAGACGATCAAGTGGGTCAGAGGTTCTACTGGTTCTTTTTTTTTATATCTAATATTTATTTCCCCTCAACAGGTGATTTGTATATTGGAGGAGTGGCCAAAGAAATGTTTAAATCCTTGCCCAAACTGGTGCACGCGAAGGAGGGATTCCAAGGCTGCCTTGCATCGGTGGACTTGAATGGACGGCTCCCTGATCTCATCTCAGATGCTCTGTTCTGCAACGGGCAAATAGAAAGAGGATGTGAAGGTATTAAATATGCTGGGAGTTTTTGTTTTGTTTTTTGGTTTTTTTAATGTGTATAAATATATCATAGTGAAAATACTGTGCGAATCCTGCAGCGTTTTGTTGATATTTACACTCCATACATCAAGAGACTATATTTTACCTGCTTCTGATTGATCCTGCTTGACCCTTTCTTACGTAAAGGCTGTGGTTTTTAGTATCATAGAGGCAAGCATGTGCCTGCCCTGAAGCACAGAGATTGATCTGAAAACAGGAGTTAACTTCAGAACATTAAATGTAGGTTCCTTACCTCTCTAGTGGCAAGATTTTTTTGCATGTGTTTACTTCTGATGTTTTTTAATTAAGGATAACAACAGTAACAATGAGCTTCAATGAAATTCTTTATATCTTCATAACATTTAGGCATTACTTAATGCTGAGGCATTAGCTAAGTAATTCTATTTTTAGAGCAGACATTTTGAGTTGGTTAATTCAAGGCTAATTTATGAAACTTTTTAATACCAATCTTCTATATTTCTGCTCACTCCTTAGATTAGTATTGACACGAACCTTTCTATCTGAAATCAGACACAGACAAATATGTTTTATTCCTTTATTGACTCATCTGGAATATCATGATATTTAAGTGAGGACAGAATTAGAAGAAGTGTATTTCTAATTCAGAGGTGTCAATCTCTAGCTATTTTTCCAGCTGTCATTTGATCCCACGTTATTTTTACTATCGTTTATGGAACAATTTGAATACATTTTCTGTCCCTGCATATCTAATTTATTCACATACTTCTGGATTTTGTGTTTATGTTCAATTTTATGTATTCTCCCTTCTCTCAAGTGCCATTCTTCTCTGGACAGAAAAATGTGTCAATGACATTATAAAATCAATTTCAAGTTGGAATCTTAATAATTTTGATATCAAGTTTGTTAAGTATGCAAATTGACATTGTAAAAATCTAAGGAGAGCTGAGAGGCTCCTCCAGTTTCATAAGATAAATCTTCCTGGTGGATAAATTCTGCCTCCTCTTTTGTTGCACCTACAGTGCATCTGGACAAGTGGAACTTGTTTTTCTTTCCCTGCTACTTTTAGTTAGCAATATCAGTTCTATTGTTAGTACACAGAAACAGACACTAAAGCTACAGAAAAATATAAGATGGGAATTTTACATATTTCTTTCAGGAGTGCAAAAATATGTATAAATTAGTTTGCCACTGAGTTTAGAAAATTAGATTCTGCTTTCTGAATGGTGTTAGCAATTCCATCCCTGCACTATCCCTTCAGAGTGTCAAAGTATGCCTTAATTCCATTATGCATTTCATAGCTTCTTTTGAAATTATGTAATTTCCTAAATGAATTTTATGTACCTCAAAGAAATATTGCCACAGGCCTGGTGTGTGAATTCACCTTTTAAACCACTGGCACAACTCAGCTATGGGTGAATTTAATAAAGCTACCAACAATTTAATAAAAGCCATAAAACTATTATCCTTTTTGGTAGAGAGTGAGTTTTTTCCCCCCACTGAAATCACCTGACACAACAAAGTGGTCAAACCAGATGTGCTGCCTGGCCCCCAGAGAACTGCCTCCTCAAAAGTCTGCCTGCAGAAGGAAATCTTTAACAGCACAGAGTTAAATATCCCCTTCCAACCTTTCTGCTTAACCTTGAAAGTTATCTCTTCCATCTCACTTGTTTACTTCAAGTCCTCATGTCTGACCCATCTGTCAGTCTTTTGTTTGCAGACCATGAATCAGATGTCCAAAAAAGTGTTCTGCCACCTAAAAGATGATTTAGGTCGCTCGTGAATTTAGGTGCCTCCTAGAAAACCCTTGCATGCCTCAAGCTGCTCCTACCTCTGCTCCTGTGTCCATCCAGGACTGGACTTCCACTCCATCCTTGGAGAGCTCAGAGTTCTGCACCAATCTCACCCTGCAATGGGATGTGCAAGCCCTGGAAGTCCCATGAGGTCCAAAGAGATCAGGACACAGCAGCAGAAGTAATTTCACAAGTGTTAGTCACCACCACCATCCCATAGACAGCTGGTATATGTATATATATGTCCTGTGTTAAGACATCAGGTTCTGGAAAATCTGTCCTGAGAAGTGAAGCACTTGGGTTTGTTGTTTTTCAGATTTATGGGATTGAATTTCCCAACTTTAAGGTATCTGTTGGGGGAAAAAGAAAAAAAGTTCTTTTTCTCTCTTCTGTCAAACTCTGAAGCCATAATGTACTTCTAATTAATTTTATCTGTTAGATATTTAAAATATTTCTATTTCTCAATAATTTGATGGTCATAAATGCATGAAACATTTTTCATTTTTGGCAAAGCCAGCCATGGGATTGCTGTGGCAAGTTGGAAGGTTTGCATTTTGAAGCTTCAACCACAGGCAGAGAGATATCTCTATTATTGAACATGAAACATAATTTACACTTGGCTGAATCTACCTTGTTGACAAATTTTCAATGACTAGAACAGATAGAAACTAACAGCTAAAAAGATAAATATGCTAACTAGCTCTTTGAATTGTTAATAGCAAACCCCAAAGCCAGGTTGTGTCAACACTGTTTTCCTCTAGTCAAATCAATTGTACTTCCTTTCTCCACTTAAAATAAAGTATGATACAAACATAGTTTTTTATATAGTTTGAAGAAAAATGCACTGTGTGTACATGTGCATATAAAAAGTAATTTGTGTATTATATGAAAGGTATGAAAAATTTCACAGTATTATCATGCATGAAGGTTCTTCGTAAGATAAGGAATTTGTTTTCATACTATATAGTAAAACATCTATGGATAAATTTATAATGTTTATGGTGATATATATTACATGTAAGCCCTCACATAGGACAAAAGTAAAGGAGATCACAAACTGAATCAATTAAAAAGTCTGCAGTGAAGACTGAATAAATTAGAATATTTAAAAAATTGAATATGAAAAAAGAAAAAGTGCTAGAGAAGGGTGTATTACAGTATTTTTTTACTAAATACCTTAGTTCTGCAATATAAAAATATATATATAGGAAAAGATGAACTAGTTATGGTAAATGTCATAGTACTTACTACCATAAAACAGTCTTCTTCTGTTCTTTGGGGGAAAAAAATCCTACTTTTGCTAAAAGAAATGCTTATATGCAAGCTAGTCTTGATGGCAATTTTAGAATCATGACTAATATAGATAAGCCGAGAGTGCTAAGAATCACTTTAATACGTAGAAAAATATCTCACTTCTTTAACAAGATTGTATCTGTCTTTTTTCCTAAATAAGCATTTTCAGGTGCACTTCCTAATGTGCCTACAGGGTCCTGCAGTTTATGTACTTTCAAGTCCTTGTGACTTTTGCTCTACTTTTGCAAAGATGAGGAAATTCAACATTGCATAACTAAAGTGTAAATAAACCCATGAATATATAACATTTAAACACCTACAGATATTTTCACTTCAGCTTTGTAAAGTTTCTGAGTAGCAGAGTCTGGTGAGAAAAAATGTGTCTTGTCAGCTATGGGATTCTGTCATTATAATCCTCTGCTCAAGAAAGAGTGATGTAATGCCCAAATGTTTAAACTTCTGGGCTCAGAACGCCAGAGAAAAGGAAATCATTGTCTAATGTCTGCCTGCTGCAGTCAGTTATAGGTGGTGGTACTACTACTACTATTATTATT
>VZRX01021472.1:0-151239 GCA_013398075.1 Notiomystis cincta | reverse complement strand
CCATCCATCCATCCATCCAGAAGGCTTCAGCAGTAGATCCTTCTCCTCTGCTTTGAGTTCAGCCTGTGCAGGTATTACCCCTACAAGGGAGTGCCCAGGGGATGACAAGTGCTCGTGTCCAGGGCTGCACTGCGGTTGCCCATGATTTGAGGCAGTTAAGGAATTCTATATGGTAAGAAAGTAGGCTGCTATTTTTTTTCCCTAAGTTCTCCATGCTCATCAAGTTTGAAAGCCTAGGGCAAGATTAATTAAAATCAATGGAGCAAAGCAAATTAAGTACTTTAAAGTGCTCTTTGGGGGCTATCAAAACTAGAATAATTCAAAATAAATAGTCAAATGTCTGGGGCTTGTTATGAGACTATTTCATCATTCTGCCCATTCATCTGCTCTATCTCTCCCTTATTTCTTTATCTGTTTTTCACAGAGCTCAGCAGATGCTCTTTCCTCAGCGTTTCACACCAGCATATCTCTGTGCAATCTCAGGACTCTGCTCCCACGCACCTAAAATAAAGATCACACTGCAAACACACAGCCTAATCCAGCAACTTTTACTCACACTAGTAAGCCTTGCAGATGTATAAATAGCACTGTTCAGGTTAATGGGATGATTTGTAAGAAGAAAAGAGTGGGCTCACATTTCTAAGTAGCAATCATGGGATGAAAATCTGCATTTTTTCTTGACTAGAAGAAGCACAATTTTGTATTGTGTATGATTATCAGGAAAAATCCTATCACTTGCAGGTATCTCCTAATGCCTCAAGCTGTCTCCCCAGTTGTTCTCCAAATTAAAAACTGGATTAAACTAAGCATCTTCCATACAGGAGGGGCTGTAAGGGTAGATATTCATTCTAAGAAATCTCAGCTGTGTTTGGTTTTAGGTTTTAATTCAGTCTGTGCTTCCGTGCCACCTAAGAGTTCCTATATGACCCTGTTTGGTAAGAAAAGCTGATAACTAATGTATGCCTGCTTCTGCTTGAGGTCTTAATGACCCTTTTATAGTGATTCCAGCTTGTTCAGTGCTTCCTGGTATAATTCCAGATGTTATGGAGGACTGGGAAGGTAGTCACTGAAATCTCTAGCACAGCAGTCATTGCATTAGGTGATACTCAGCCTGATTACACAACCTCAACAGTGGCATTCATAATTCTGACACCTGTTTAGTTAACCTGATATTGAATTTACCACTGGAAGGTACAGGAATCCAGAAGGAAATCCTCTGGATTAGAGTGTGCCTGGCTCCCTGTGGTAGGAAGTAGGCTCTGAGTCTGCAGGGTCCTGGTGCTTGGCTGTGCTCTGAGCCACCAGGCTGCTCTCCGTGCCAAAGCACTGGGATTCCACAGCGAGTAGGAAACACACTTATCTGCAGCTCTTGTTGGCTGTGTGGCAGCAGAAGACAGATGAACACATATTTCAAGCTACCACATAGAGCTGTTACTTCAGATCTAGTTTTTTAAGCTTTTCAATAATTTTCAGAGCTCTCTCCCTTTAGCTGGGTGGTTGCAGTGACACTGAAGGGTACTTGCTTCTGGAAGGCTCCTTTGCTTCCTGAGTGTGAGAGATACTGCAGAGCTGCTGGTCCCCTGACTCCCATAATCATCTTGTAGTCTCTGAATGCAGTTTTTATTTTGGAAAGAAAAGTTTGGTTTTTCTCTGCTGAAGTTAATGAAATGAACCATTGCATTGACCCAGGAGTTCATTGTAAAGATACTGTAGTTTGGATTCTTACTGAGTTTCTTTTTGTCACATGCAGACATCTGTAAGTGTGAGATGCAATTTTTTATGTGAACCTTGAACAGAAAATAGACTGAGGGCTAATGTGTGGCCTGGGTGAAGGGATACATGCACTAAATTCTCCTGGAGACACACTAGTCTAAAGGTTTCAGCTCAATAATCTACAACCAGCAGTCTCTGAATGAATACACTTCATCACAAAGCCTGATGGAAGGCTAGAAAGGTAACCCAAGTGCCTGCAGGGATTTAGCATCTCTGATCAGTTGTTGGTTTTTGTTGGTATAGTTGACAGACAAGAGAAATAAGGAAAAAAGTAACTAATTTAGATTAAAAACCTTTTCTATGGCAAATTACACAGCTGTTACTTTACTTTTAGAACACTCTGATATAAAAATTAACAACTTGGTAGAAACAAGTGGAAGGTTTTTGTTGTTGGAAATTGGGAGAGTACTGAATCTAAGTCTTCAGAGACCTTTTCCTGTAATTACCTCTACAAACTATTCCAAGGGGTATTGCAAGCAAAGAATACCTTGTTTTCCTTCTGCATGGGAGAGAAAAAGGCTTTTTGCCTCTCCTCGCTGCTTTTAAAACACAGAAAGTTAAAAATAAGCAATTTAAATGTATTTCTGCATTGGAAAGTAACAAATCTGATGTCTAAAGAGCCTTTTCAAGGTTTGGGTCTTGTATTGGTGTGTTATCCTTACAAAATCTCAGTTGAATAGAAAAGGACATACTTAGAATTTGCCTTCCTGAGGACAGTTTTTATTTACTCCAGTTAAGAAAAATTAGCCAAACATTACAGAAAATTTCATTTTGATTGATTTATAATTTCAAATAACTAATCCATTTTGGGCTGACTTGCACTCAGTGTTTGCTTCTCATGAACATTTTGAGTGATGAGGTTTTATTGGTCTGGACACTCAAAGCAAGTGAATACATACTCTATTCAATTAATATTACTTGCTTTCACACAGCAATTAAAGGTCCCCACTGGGACTGGAGCTCCAGGGAGACAGTTTACATGAGGCACTGTTCAAGACTCACATTCTATAATTCATGGCTTTCTTTTCAAGGCCAGGGTTTCTGCCCTTCCTCTCTAATTCCTTCTCCCCTCTTCTAGTTCCTCGTTTGAAAAAAGGTTGCAAATAAAAAAAAATGTTTTAAAAATCTAAGCTGCTTTTCTCCTATGCCCTGCCCAGACCTTGCCATGATACAAATACTTGGCATCTTTGGAAAATTTTAATTCTGAAAATTTCACTGTTCAGGTGTTTGTAGGGGAAAATCTATTTTATCTTCTACTGTCCTCTGGGGTGATATAAATATTACAATTACAAAAAAAAAAAAAAAGCTGTAGACATACAGCTGCTCTGCTGTCATTTACTAAAGAAGAATATAAATCAGAAAGACTTCATTATATATATTTTACTCTTTAGAAAGTTTTATAGACCGATGGCTTCCTCAGACCAGCAAACTCACCAGCCTTGCTCAAAAAGCAGTTTTCTGCAAGTAATGTCCCAAAAAGGCAAATGCAATGCAAAGATTGTGGGAGCCCTCTGTATAGTCCTGTAAAAACTCTGTATTTCAGTGGGAATTAAAAAGCCCAGTGGAAAGCTAAGGCCTAAAGCCATTTCACCAGGCCTTGCTTTCAGAAAGATAATGTAGTATAAAGGTCTTCTAGGCTTGCTCACCAGCAAAGGAGGGAGGGAGGGAAGGTCTGTACCTGTGAGGAGCATTTGCCACGCTGGGATGGGCGCCTGGGCTGCACAGGATGTGTCCCTTGCCAGGTGTGCTTCTTTCCTTTCACAGTCACACACAGCAGGCTCAGAGGAGAAGCTCTGCTCCTGGATCTTCATGTGAGGCAGCACAAATGCCCCTGAGCACTGAACTCCTCGCTGCAGTTCTCCCTGTTGCCAGGGGCCACACCAGTAGCTCTGGTTCCTGCCAGACAGCATCAGTTACTGCTGAGCCCCAGCAGCTCACGAGGTCCTGGTGCCCAGGTCAGGTGCCCTCCACAGGATGGTGACTGGGAAGTGTGAAATGGGTGCTGGGCAGCCTGTGGTGGCAGGAGAGCAGATGTGGACCTGTGTCAGCCCTTGGAGAGGAAGAAACTGCTGGGGGAGGTCTGTCTCCCCATCCCAGCATCAGCAGATCACTGCAGGAGAATGCACTTTGTTCACCACGAGGAGGATGAAATCATATGCAGACAATATACATTATTTTTCCTAGTCTTGCTTTCCTGGTTGTCAGGTTGCTGTCAGCATTGTTGCCTGGGTGCATGTCTGCCACAGGAGAGCATCCCTAGCTGTGGACAATGCTCTTGAAAGTGCTGTCAGAGCAGGGCTTCATCCTTCCCTGCTTTACCAGCTGTAGCAGCAGCTGCCAAGAACATCTTAAATATATTCTCATGATTCAGTTGCAGCTCAGGGTTACATAGAGGAAGGAAAATGGCTCATGGTGGCAATCCACAGCCCAGCTCCTGTGTCTGTTAGAAGGGGACTCTGCTGTGAGCATCATCCACCATGTTCTGTAAAAAGGCATTTTCACCTACAGAAAAAACCATCCATTTAGAAACTCTGTATAGTCCTCACCAAAACTCTTGCCTGAATGCTCCTCCCTAGACACAACATTCTTCCTCACCATCAAAAGCAAAAGTTATATTGTTCAAAAGCCAGTATCCTGTAATAATCATATTAATTCTCCTCCCATCTATACTTTAATGAAAATCTGTCCATGCCACTGTTCGGTTTCCCTGGTTACTGTGACTTTCTGTGATTCAGGGGTGAATTTTTATTGTTAAACATGCTATCTTACTGCTTTTTTACTGTGATAAAGGTTAAGGGGAATCAGTGAGCTTTGTCTGAGAAAAAAAACATATCCTTATTAATAGCATAAAAATGGCAACATTTCACTATGTGCATGTTTGTATTTTTTAACCAATTAGGAGATGTCATGGTTTAAGCCCAGACATAAACTGTCCTCAGACAGCCACTCACACACTTCCTTCAGTGGTATGGGGGAAAGAATTAGAAAAGTAAAGCTGAGAAAACCTGTGGGTTGGATAAAGACCATTTAATAGGTTAAGCAAAAGTCTTATGCACACAAGTAAAACAAAACAATTCATTCACCATTTCACAGGCAGGCAGGTGTAACTATCCCAGTCAAAACCAGCACAGAGAACTTCGTAACACAGAAGTGAAACCAGGAAAAAATTATTTTGCTTGAGTACTGAGGATACAGTTTTTGTATAATATTTGATGAATATTTGATTTACATCTTTGTAATCTCAAGCAAAGTAATTGGATATTCTGAATACATAGGAAAATTTTACTTTGAGGGGTCATAAGTTACATTCTGTCTTCACCAACAAATGAATGATGGCAGCTTTCTTACCTGTAGTAGCACAAGCTGGGGTGGTTAGGGAGCAGTTTCAGAACCCCCTTTGCCAGCAAAGCAATGACAGCACCTTGCAGGATAAGTACTTTCTTACATTTATACTTCCACCCACTGCCTCTTCCAGGGCTGGTGTGGATGCAGTGATTTCTCTTGCCCAGAGGCTGTATTTAGACCATCCATTTTAGAAGGTTACAGCTGAAAATATTACAGATCTCATTCCTTCTCCCCTCTCGTAATGTATGCTTAATATACATTGCATTTCATTCCACTTGGACCATGAAATTGGTTACATGGAGAGTTTTACATCTGCTCCAGCACTGTAGGAGAATGATTGGAAGTCTCCTTAAATGTTGGCACTGTGTGGTTCTTTCCATCATATTTCCATGATAGCATTGCCTTGGCTGGCAACATCTTTTGTACTTAGAGATTGTGAATTTGCTTATTTTACAGATATTCCTGCTGTGCAAAAGAGAAAAGGCAAAAGGGAGTTTATTATGAGTTTTATCAAATTATGTTACAGAATCCCACAAAAGACACAAATTAGTCTCTTCAGTTTTCTCAACTAGTTTATGCTATTCTGATACCAACATTACCAACATGTTCTCTCCTGGCATGTGTCTGTTCTAGGAGACAGAAACTGCCATTTTAGATCAAAAAGTAATTTTCTTGTGTCTGGTATCCTTTGACAGAAAAAGCATAAATGAAGATGAATAGGCCTTCAAAGAATGTGTTGCTTTGGGATTCTTTTCTTACCTAAAAGAGAGCAAGGTGATCTCTCTGGATTAGGAAACTTTCCATGTTTTTCAAAATATAGACTTAGCCTGGAGTTACTGACTAATGACTGTTTATTTTTAGGCTTAAATAAAAATGCCCTGCCCAGGAATCGTGAGGAAGTTTTTCTGTGTGGCAGATCAGAAGTTGATAATCTTTAACTAATAGAAAACTCCTCTCCCCTGAACAAAGGGGTTTTGTCTGAGAAGATACCACAGTGAAAAGTCAACTCCCCATCCTCCCCATCAAAGCAAGCCTCTGCTCTGGAGGCACTCCAGGGGTGTGGATATGCTGTCCAAGCACTTCCATCCTAGGGACACCTCGAGATGCTCCCCACAAAGTCACCTGTACGGCCCAGCATGATGCTGCAGAGGTGCACACTGACAACCTGTGTTCTCCCCAGCTCAGAACTTGCCTCCTCAGCACTACCTGGGGAAACCCTGCACTGTTTGGTTCTGTGCATTCCCAGCCTACTTGTGCATACCTTGGCAGAAGGAAGGGTAGATGAGCTTCCTGACAGGAAAGCTGCAAAGCAGCTGCAAAGCTCCCCTGACCAGCCCAGTGGGAAAAGTGCATCTCCCATTAGGAGTCACTGCTCTCCTGCCCCATGCCATTTGCACAGTGGAACTGGGCAGCCCACATATGCCCAGCTGTGCTGGGTTGAATTTCTCTCAGACATTGCCTGAATTCTGTGAGGTCTCTGTGACTCCATATCTTTGTGTTAAGTGATGTTAAGAGGAAGTTTCTGGAGAGCTGGAGGGAATAGGAAGAACAAGGAGACCACAGTAGAGAAAAAAGCATCAGTCTTCAAGAGGCATCGAAAGTTGCATACACCTAATTGGCAAGATAAGAGCCTTACATGTTATTAAAAACTCAAATAATAGGCTTAATAAATTAAAATCATAATAAACTTAAAAATAATACAGGGTACATCAAATTAATTTGAATTGTAGCAAATAAAATTTGATAATTTTTTTTTCTTAGCACTTAAATAGCCTTCTGCACGTTAAAGACACTTGCTAATTATTTACAATTCAGTCACATGAGTCAATTTGGATGAGATTCCTTTTTCCTAGTTGCATCTGTGTAGGTGGCTCTGTCCAGTAAATACTGGAGGGACAGAGAAAGGTACTTGCAAGGTGATTTATTCAGAGAACCTCTGTTTTGGGTTTGGCAACAAGTGCCCATCTAGGCTGTCACATTCAGATATCAACATCATCTGACCCTGTGAGAAACATGTGAAATTCTGTTAGATATGTCACATTAAAAAAAAAGGGGGGGGGGTGATGCAGAGAGTTTTCAGTTAAGCTTTGTGTGATATTTAACAAAATAACCCTATGGACTCCTCTGTATAACAAGATTTTTAGCTTGGCTTCCCCTTGAAAAGAGGCATGTGCAGTCTTACTGTCACGTCCTTCTCAGAAATGTTATTATCAATGGGCACATTTCAGTCAGATCTAACACAAGAGAAGAGACCCAAATGCCATCTCTTCCTGAGAGGACTGACACTGACTGGTTTCACAAAAGTCCCAAATTAGTATAATCACTGGATGAAAAACACAGGGAGAGCCCAGTGGTTATCAGTTTGACCCCATGGTCGGTGGGTGGCAGCCTGTGTACTGACAAATCAATAAACACGTGGTTCTCAGCATGGAGCTGACAACCAGTTGCAGCATCTGCTGTGCTTTATCTGGTCAGCAGTTAGAGGATAGAGGAGTGAGGAGATCTCTTTCTGCTTGGGGAATTTGAAGAGAAGGAATAAGAGATATGGAGATGCTGAGACCTAGTGATATAGGAGACAAAACTGTAAAAGCATTGCCTTGTTCTGCTACTCCCTAAAAAGCTCAGGTTTTTAATGCCACTGGATTGAATACTAACCAACAGTTTCACTTCACAGCACTTACCTTAGAACTAACACCCAAAATAATGGTGCTTGAAAAATATTCTCAAATTATCCTTTTTTGTGTCTGTATGCACACTGTTCATGTTGAATTCTCTGAATTCAGCATCTGTCCAGAATGTAATTACTTAAAGTACTGCCCATTTACCAGTTTCTCAGTAGAACCCAAGTGTTAATATTTTCCAAGGTTGAAATGGTTGAACAACATGATTTACAGAGTCTATTGTAATTACCTACAATTATTTACAGAGTCTATAGAACAGTTATCATTTCAATTCTGATTTTGGAAATAAAAATAATAAGACAGGATGGAAAAATAAATGACAGAAATGATACACAGATAATACACAAAAATAGTAATAAATGGGTTAAATACAGGCCAAAAGAGCAGAATGGTAGAAAGTGTCAAATGGTGACTCAGCTTCCATAAAGATTAAAAGAAAAGGCCATTATTTTGCTGTTCAGTTTGAAATGGGGATTTTCCATTGACTTGAATATTGAGCCATGATATTGCCATGGTATTCCCATTACTGTTTTACTTCTCTTTTGCTGTTCTTGAGGAGTACCTTTTTGTTAGCATAATATTATATTTTTTCTTTCTTTCCTTCCATATACCTCCTCCCAGCTACACTTTCTGGGTTTCTTTCACCAGTCTTCTCTCCATCTTCACAGCAGAGCTTCCTCCATCAAGACAGCTTCTCCTTCCTCCTCCTCCCTACTCTACCCAGTACAGCAGCTTCTATTGCACTCTCAAAGGCTGAAGGGTTTGTCAGCAGTTCAGCTTTTTCTTTCTTCACTCAGTGCCCTCCTAAGCCTTCATTTCTGTCAATTTACCTATGCAAAGTGAGAGAAATATAAACAAATGTGCTAATATTTTCATGCCCCATTGAACTATGCCATCATCTTGTTGCCACCCTTACCTCTATCAGCTTTCCTTCTGCCATCTCCCTGCCCTGTCCTGGGTAGGAAATCACATGCAGTCCTATGCAGCAAACTCTGGATCAGCAGAAGTGTCTTTCCTTCTCAGTGCTCTGTGACAAGTAATGTACATGAGAGTCCATGCTGCTAACTACTGCATATTTCACAAGCTCTGAATTGAATGAATTGACACCAGGGAAACCCACTTTTTTCTATTCCCTGCACAGTGTGTTCAGGCTTTACTGTTTAATCAAGTGATGCTTAGCTCATTTGAACTGACTGATGTACAATTCTCAATTGTCAGTTCCTGCAGCCTAATCAACAGCTTAATAACACGGGGTAAACAGTCATCACACTTGATCCCAGCAGCACACTGCACCGGGAGGCAGAGATCTTCAGTTCAAGGACAAAACTCATTCTGGGTCCACCCTTGTTGGGCCAGAGAAGGAACCAGGAGGAAAGCTAGCCATGTGGTGCAGTAGAATTGTAAAAGTGAGTTTGGAGGTTGGGAGTTCTTTTAGTCAAAGAGAAAATTTGGCACGTGTTTGTGTTTTCTGTGAAAAAAAACACCCAAACCAGTACCTGGAGGTAGTTGAATGACTGCTAGAGAAAGGGCCTGGAGCTCAGTAGGCTTTATAAGTTGTAGAATGTTTGGGCAAAAGTCTGTTTGGAAAGTACTAATGAAAATAAATTGAAGAGTGGCTTCTAAAGCTTGAGTTCATTGGTTATCCTCATTAGAGATCACAAATTGGAAGTATCTACCATCCCCCCAAAAACACTTTATGCAGCTGTTTCTTTCCATTACAGCATTAACTGAAACATCTATGTGAAAATATTTCAAATTATTTGTAAGGAACACAGCTCTTGAATTTGCTCAGACTTCTCATAATCTCAATTTAAGTCTACATGTCCTGGCGAATAAATTCACCATATGGATATGTCATGTTCTTTTATGTGTAAAGCTTTAATAGCATCAGTATGCTGTAATGACATCAGTGCCAGTAATATCCTACTAAAGAACATTATTAGTTAAGGGACACTAAATTCAGAAATCTACAGGTTAAATTTGCCATTTCAGTAAGCATGCCACACATATAGCACAGGCAGAGAGCTCTGTGTGTGCAGCTGTGCAGGTGCTGTAGGCAAAACACTGCCTGTTGTAACTCAAAATCTGTGTGTTATGGTTGGTGAGTTAGAGATGTTGCTTGAATTTCACATTTAATTTTCTACTTTTGAATTACAGTCAAAATCATAATGTTGTGGTTAATAACTAGCGTCAAACTAGCATTTGACAAATTGCATGACAGACTTTGTTTCCAAGATAAGTAATTTCTTCCAAGTGGAAAACAGAACATCACTCACGATCGAAAAGAATTGTGTACAGGAAAGGTATCTTTTAATAGGAAAGCAGCACTGATGTAATGAGTGTATAATTAATATTTTTTTAAATTATTTCCCAAAATCCTGGCAGCAGGGGCACATCTGTTTGGCTTGGCATCTCTTTGATTTTTATTGCTTAGGCCCCACTCCTGCGAGTTACCTTTGCATTACTCCCAAACCAAAATCACTTTCTATTCATAATTTTCCAATCAAAGAAAACAAATATGTGTCAGAAAAAAGTGATACTTCTTGAGAATGCAAACTAAAAAAATGTTAAGAAATTTGTTTATGGTCTTCTCATCTGCTGTGACTTACCTCCCTTGCAATTTCAGTGCATTGTGCTTGATTGTTTAAATTTGCTTTAGGATTTGCATGTGATGTATCCAAGATACCATAAATGGTTTGGCACTAATTAAAGAGAAAATACAATTATAAGAATGGTTCTAGGGCAGTGGAGGCTGATCAAAAGAAGGAAAATCCGAAGTTCACAAAATTTTTCCACTCCAACTTTGATGATAATTCTGAATTTGAAATTAGCATACAGAGTGCATTTGCATTTTAAATGTTTGGACACAACTTATCCAGAAGCAAACAGTCTTTTGGGGGCCATATTGAGCATTTTAACAAGGCTGGAGGATAACAGAGTACATCTTGCACTGATATACCTCCTGCTTAACTCCATCAGGGACAAAAAACTTCCAAAAACACTGGGCAAATGCCTGTAGTAATGTTTTTCTTTTCAGATATGCTATACTGAAACAGTGCTTCTATATTAGAAACACTGGCTTAACCAAATCAAATACTAAAATCTGGTTTAACTGATACTGCTTCCCATGAGCACAACATGTAAACCTTTCCAATGCACAAGTACAAGCACACACTTGACTACACAGCAGATGATCATACATTTTGAGACAGAAATCTGATTGTTGCCTGAATACCTCAAGGTGTCTGAATGTAGGTGAAGAAGACTTTGACCAGAAAAACAAAAGCAGTTGTTGAGCAAAAGTGCCTGAGATACTCCTTGACTGGCAAAACTGACCTGCCATCTTCTCTGTGTAAGGGTGTCTGCCTTCTGATTCC
Source organism: Notiomystis cincta (assembly GCA_013398075.1). Lineage (NCBI taxonomy): Eukaryota > Metazoa > Chordata > Aves > Passeriformes > Notiomystidae > Notiomystis > Notiomystis cincta. Next base: position 140,063 of record VZRX01021472.1, on the reverse strand, counting down.
TTCCAGCTATGTCAATTTACTGTAGCCCACATGCCATTGACATTATAGAAAATTTGTTTCACATTCATTATTTTATTTAAAGTATTAGACTAACTCCATTGTGACTGCACTGTGTGAGATCAGATTTCTGTATGGTTGGTGTATAAATGGAAACTCACGTACTTTGGAAACAGATATGCTGTGGGAATGGTAAACTCTAAAGACATAAAAAGAGTTACTTTTAAGAAGGCTTACATAGGCTTTACATATAAACCCTTTTTAAAAAGATTGGACATGCTGAACAATTATTTATTCAGCAGTGGTAAGCTGTCAAAAAAGAAAATGCTATACTGTAAGAATTACAAACGGAATAACATCAAAATCATAGATTCATAGAATGATTGAAAAAGACCTTCAAGATCAGATTCAGCCATCAACCCAGAACTGCCAAGTCCTCCACTAAGCCATGTCCCTAAGAACCATATCTATACATCCTTTAAATACCTCCAGGGATGGTGGCTCCACCAGTCCATGGACAGCTTCTTCCAGTCCTTGGAATTCCAGTGAAAAAAATTTTACCTAATATCCAATCTAAACCTCCCCTGTTGCAATTTAAGGCAATTTTCTCTTCTCCTGTTTCTTGTCACTTGGGAGAACAGACCGACCCCCACCTGGCTGCACCTCCTTTCAGGCAGCTGTAGAGCGTGATAAGGTCACCTCTGAGCTTCCTTTTCTCCAGGCTTCAGTTCTCTTCATCAGACTTGTGCTCCAGACCCTTGCCCAGCTCTGTTGCCCTTCTCTGGACATGCTCCAGCACCTCTATGTCTTTCTTTGAGTGAGGGGCCCAGAACTGAACACAGGATTTAAGATGTGGCTTTACCAGCCGAGCACAGGGGAAGCATCACTGCCCTGGTGCTGTTGGACACTCTGCTTCTGCTACCAATTCCTTCTAATATGATTGTAGTTACACATTAGGGTATTAATGATCTATCCAGAGCATAAGAACATCCAAATCCTAGCTCATCTACATGCAGTTTTTTTAGCAGAGCAGAGATAACATTTTTAACACAGCTGGAGCCAAAGTATTTCTCTTTACCATGGCAAATGTCTACCTTTGTTGCCTGGCTTATTATTCCTACAGAAAAGGAACATAAATCCCTAACCTGTGGAGTGAGAGACAAAAGAGGCATGACAAAACCTCTTATGGTGATGACTGAATTTCTAATTAATTACAAAGCTGTTGATAGTTCATGGGTACTTTGGCCTTCGTCATCTACACTTAGCACTTATGACTTCCTTCATGGCACTTCATGCAGTTTGGATTTACACTGCAGAAATACTGTATTAGACCAAACCCAAAAGTTAAAATACACCTGGAGGAAAATGAAAGTATCTTCTAATTCACTGGCATACTTCAAAAAGTTTTTCTCACTTTTGAATTGCTTCAGATAATTTGCAGGAATATATTCTAGCTGATAATCTTTTTCTTGACAAAAATTTGATTCTGTTCCAAACCTAGTCACAGCTGTCCCTTGTTTGCTCAAATGCAGTGTTGACAAAAGCAGGGCAGATGCACAGGGCAGGATTCAGCTGGCAAGTTAATACTTCAGTTGACATGTCTGTATGTGGAGGGGCACACGTGCACTCAGGTGTCCCCCAGGTCCCAGTGTAATTCTGGAGGATGCAGTCAATACAGCCAGTGGGACCTGAAGAGCCATTCAGCTCACCTGGAAGCAGGCAGGTACAATTGATCAGTGAATTGCCACCCAGACACCACTGGCTGTATTGACCACATCTCCATGGACTGCAGTTGAAGTGTAAACAGTTCAATTTATCTGTCCTAATCTCTGTGTACATTGATGATATGATTGCTGGTTGTTCTTACTCATGTCAGATTGAATTACTGAATGGAGCTAAAAGAAATCCTGAAATCAATCCTATTTGGAAATATTATAAGCAAGAACCTCTTACATAGCTAGGGAGTTTGGCTGCTTAACCAGATCTGCCTGAGTGTTTGAAGCACCCAAAACTGATGTATTTAAAATCACCAGTTGTAATTATGGATATTTCCACACCTTATTTCCCACAAGTTTTTGGAGAACCAAAGGACCATAGCAATCATGTGCTTTGAGTCTCTGATGAGTAGAGATAATAACTGTGTCAGCAGATCAAGGGGCAAGATTTTGAAAGCATCCTTGCCCCTAGTCACTGCCCTTAATGCTACAGATATGGATCCACTCCAGGCCATGGACCAAGGAGCACTAACACAGCTGCATAGCCATGTACCTCCAGCAGAGGTTATGGCCATAGGCTGTAGCAAGCCCCTCCACTTATGGAACAAATGCATCTCAAAAGTTTTAAGTCTCCCTGCACTGGTTTGAGGAGGGCATGGGAGTCAGAATGGATACAGTCACATTTGAGCCTTTGAAGATCTGGTATTTGAGACAAGGATCATATTTCTGCAGCTTGAGCCTGGATGCTGAAATACCAAAAACATCCTACATCTACCCATGAGTAACTGTTCATCTCAAATATTTTTGGGTGAAGAAAACTGCATCTTGTAAGAATTTTTATATAAAGTTTATAAATCAAACTCCCTATTTCCTTATAATGTCTGCAGAGGGACCGACCTTGGTGCCATTTAATCAATTTTGCACTTGACTTCAGTAGAAGCAAAGATGAGCCCATGGTGAATGCAAATCCAGAGGAAATTACACCCAGGTGCTTTTCAATGAAATGTTTATCGAATTAAAAAAAGAGAAAGAAAGAAAAAGAAAACCTTATTTTCTTTATTTTGAGAAATTGTACTCTCAGTACCTCAGGCTGGTTTATACATGTTGTCTTTCTTTACAATGTAGTTATGTAGTAAAATCTAAGCTCAGGTGCAGCCTTTGATGTTGAAGGGGGTATTTTATACTCATCTTTACTCAGTAAATTCCTTCCCAGCCAAATCTACTGAAGTACTGCAGTGTCACAGTGTGAAGCACTGTCTGAGTATTTAATATTACCTGGAGTGTATAAGGGAGAGAATGTTTTGACAATATGCATGCTTGCAACTTTCCAGGTCTTGTGCATATCTATTTACAAACCTTATATATCTTGCATGTATTTCATCAGTGTCAGCCATAATATAAATCTTCCCTGAGCAAATTACACAATATTATCTAATAGTAAGTAAAATGTACTGATACATCCAGAAGTGTTGCCTGAAGTTTGAAGCTGTTACAAGCATTATGATCCTAGACACTATTATTAACCTATGAGGGTGTTTAAATATGTCAAATCAGAAGTCTGACAGCAGAAGGCTGGTTCACATTGCACAAGGAAAAAGGTGTGTGTTCAAACATTTCTCCTTACATAAGAGCTTTAAAAACAGTGTTATGTATGGAGCCTGAATCAGTCTGCTCGGGTCTGGTGTGCTTCAAAAGAAAAATGAGTGAATTTCATGTGTTTGAAAGTGAATTTGTGATAAAGCTGCTCTTGATTCCTGTCCTGCACACCAGCCCTATGAGTGCTGACACCATCAGGTCCCCATGGCAGTGGCAGGGAGGGTCTGCCCATCCCGAGAAGAGGCTGTGCCTCCAGGGGTGGCTCCTCCAGTGCAGGACTGAAATACAGTTTTTAAATGATGGGTCCATGCTGGATCCAGAAAGTTTTCTACCATAAATGTCAAGACTTCGGGGCTCAAAACAGTGGTGACCTGAAGGTTTCCATTTCTAAACAAGAGTGGGATTTAGGAACAAGATGAGGAATGTGACTGCCAGGTGCTACTGCCTGGGAAGGAGTGGTGCCCACAGTGGCAGGAGTGCTCTCCTGCTGGTGCTGAGCATCGAGTTCACAGTGGGAATTACATGTTCAGCCTTGGAGTCCTCACTGGGAACAGGCTCCTGTGTGCACTGCCCTCGGTGGGGGTCCCAGCAGAAGGCTTGAAGTGCTGGATTTGTTTTAATTTACTTTTAATTATTTGATCTGCATATGGTCCTTCAGTTGTACTTTCCATAGTTCTTTTTAAGAAACTGTTGAAATCTTTCACATTGAGGTGAAACTGTTTAAACACACTGTGAGATCCACAGTGAAATCCTGAGAGCTGACAGCACAGACACAGAGTGTGTGGAGTGAAGGCTGCTGCTGGACCCTCAGGGGCTGTCACAGCATTCCCATGTGTTAGGGGCAGTCAGCCAGAGGCAGTGTTTGAAGGCACCATGATTTGTCTCCAGCAGGAGGAAATATATAGTTATTCTCATGGTCGAAAACAAACATTTCACTTATCAGTGTGGCTCATAGAATTTACAACTGCTGCATCAGCAGATATAAAATGCAGCAATCATGGACTAAAATATTGCATCTTCTGTGACAGGGTTTGGGAGAGCAAATACACTGATTTTTCTTGGGAGGTGCAAATACTCAAGAGCATCTGAATTTGCGAATGCACTATGACTGTTCATAAGAGCAAATGGAGCACTGGGCCCTTACAAAGTTCAGATATTTCCCTCTGAATTAGCCCTACAGCTGTAATCTGTGAACTCTGGAGCTTGGGAAACAAAGACAACTTTAAACTCTGGCAATCTGACTTTTAATTCAAGCATAATGAGGGACAACGACAAAAAAAATTGAGCAAAATAGATTTGAGGAACATCTAGTAAAATGCATAAAAACTACTAATCCTTCTGCAAAAAACATCAGAAGGAGGAAATCTGCCAGAAGTCCAGGAAGATGATCAAAGAACAAAGTCTCTGAGAAGTCTTTGATAAAAGTCTCAGAAAAGTCAGAGATATTCTAGGAAAATAAATCTTCTGTACATACAGTTACTTTGGAGGAGTTTGGGGAGGTTCCCACACTGAAAGTCTTTCTTCCAAGAGATTTATAGGATGCTCTTTTACAAACTGAAATGGAGATAGCAAAGTTCATGGAAAAAAATTGACTAAATGCATGATAACGTATCAGAAGGATCAACAGTAACAGAGTTTTACAGGAACTTAAGGATGATGTATTCAACATTTCAACAGCACCATCTAACCCCTTGTATAAAATTTATTTGGTACTAGAAGCTGGGAGACAGTTAATTTTATGTTGATTTCCAGAGAGTTTAGAGGAGAAAAAAGTTACTGCAAAAAGGAAGTTGGTGGCTGTATTGGCAAAGTGATAGAAATGTTGAATCAGTGGCCACTTGAAAACATGACATAGATACTGGGGATAGTCAGCATGGATTTTAGAAGTGGAAATTATGGTTCAGTAGAGTACATCTGGAAAATGTTCAGGCAGGGGGAGCAGGGATAAACAGAGGCAGCAAATCTCTACCATACCAGCATAGATTGAGGAGGCCAGGACTTTTCATCCTCTCAAAGCCATGTCATACCAGATACAGGGGCTGGATAAAAGTGGGAGGTACATGGGTAAGAATATTTCCCACTGCAATTTCCAATGCAGGAATTAAGAACCATAAAAAGAAGCTAGTAGATGAAAATTTCAAATTTTTTTTTTCTGTCATCTGATGGATAACTAAGCTATGGAACTCTTTACCTTAGGCCCTTATGGACACTGAAAGTTAACAAGAATCAGATGGGAAAAGTAACTGAGGAAGCAAAAATTCATTAAGTGTCCCTAAGAGTAAAGATATCCCCACTGAACTGCAGATTGTGTGAGGACTGGCAGGATGCCCCGGGGATGTGCTGCTGCCCACTGCTGGGGACAGGGTGTGGGGACACAGGAATGAGAACAGTGATACAAGGAGAACATGCTGACCTTGTGCACCTGAATTTCTATTGTTATCTTCTTTTGAGCTTTTCAATTACCTTCTCTTTCTCGGCTGTCCACACACAGATATGTGGAGAACCAGATCAGTAGAGATATTTGGATTACCCATTCCAGCAGACTTTCAAAGGAGCTAAAACAGTCAAACAGCAGTAGGCAGCTAAATAATATTTACTCATTTGCTGTCAAAAGAAATTCCTTCTCTTTAAAACCTGTCATCAGAGTGGCATTTATTCAAATGGAAGCTTACAGGCCTTATCTCCGAGTGTTACAGTCTGTTACAAAGAAGTTTCATATCAGCAAGGGCTGTTGCTGTGTAGAGGCTGGATGCATTATTGGAAGTGACAGAGCTGTGACAACACCATGCTTCTGCCTCCTGGCACTGGAACAGGGGTGTTCTCGTGGGACCCCTTTTTGCCATCAAGGTGAGCAGGGCAGTGAAGTGCCTCTTGTGCACTAATAATTTGAAACAAAAAGAATTGCAATCTTAACACAAACTGTCAGAGAAGTGTTTAGCACTTACATTTGTTACTGGTTTGTGAGGATTTTGATATAGGAATAACAGAGACTAGGGATAATTAGACATGTAAAGCATTCAGATACAGTTAAAGCCCTGCAAACCCCAAATAAAGCCAACCAAAGCCAGGTCCCAACAGGAAGATTTGAGAAAAAGTAGGCATCTGCAGCTCAGTAGAAGGGGAAAGCAGGAATGTGTCTGAGTGACTGACAAGGAGCAATCAGCCTGCAAATGTTGCTGACATGTTCAAGGAGGAAGAAAACAGGCAGGAGAAGATGGAGAAATATCTGCAGGAAGCATGTGGAAAAGATCAACTGAGAAGTGGGGAAAATCCTTGCAGGGAAGTTAGAGGAAACATTTGAACAGAAAAATCAAGGAGTAGACTGGAAGACTGAGAAGAAATGAGAGCTCAGGAGCACTTCCTAAAGTTGGGAAGACCACCAGATGCTACCTCTCATTCCACCCTTCTTTACTCTGGATATGTTTCCTTTAGTCCCTTTTAGATCTCTTACAGCTTGGGTCCACACAGTGCACAGTTGTTCATACCAGAAGCGTGGTAAAGTGTTCATTTCTGTGTCCCCATTCAGCTCCCTTGGGAGGATGGAGGTCTCACTGCAGGAACTGTGGAACCCATGGAAGCTCCAGCCAGCTGATTGATGCTCCTACCTGCTTCCTTCAGTACAGAGGCACTCCTGGACTGGAGGGGACATGAAAGGATCCTGACTGGTTGAGTCTGAATTGCAGTTTTAACTGGGTTTCATCCATGAGACACAGGTTAACTCAGTCTTCAGCAGGCATTTGTTCATGCTGGAAGCTGCTTGGGTGTCTTCACCATCACAGATACCCACAACTATTAAATGCTGGCACCCATCTCCAAGAAAGAGGTTTTTTTTCACTTCCCCATTTCAGACAAATACATAGGTAAATGTTGAACCTTGAATATAATCTGTCTGTCCTGTTGGAGACAATGTTTAAACCCCACCCATTGTGTGCTGTGTGGAAAGAGGATTGGCAGAGAGAAAAATATCCTGAGCAACAGATGGTAGGTGACGTGATAACTGTCTGGGCAGTGATCACCTTAATCTAATTAGTTTCCTAATCAAGATTAAGAAGACACCAAAGCCATTAGAGAAGGTGAAGAAGAAACCTGTAATCAATAAAACAAATTTAAGAGGATGAAAGACATGCTGATGGATAAGCTGCAGGAGTGGAGGGAAATCACAGGAAAAATTACCATATGTTCTGTCAATATGAAAACAAAGTAGTCAGACCTTGCATCAGCCAACATGCACAGAACAAGAAAATGTGGGCTATATTAAAGAATTACAAACAATTTTATGGATAACCTAGTGACCAGGAAAGGTCAGCAAGTTAAGTAAAAGTGGTGAGAATTATTTTAAAAGTATATAGGAATTTGATAAAAAAGAATGGTGGCAAACTTGGCAAGAAAAATCAACTGCCAATAAACCTCAAATAACATCTTTTCTACTACCTCTGATGAGAATGCACTTTATTTTTGAAGGATTCTCAATAAAAACAGAGCACTTGTGTTTTTTCTCAGAAATGCTTTTGGGTCGTGTTCAGTCGGTAGAGTTCACACTGGTCAGCCTCAATGTTTGAAATGTTTCCACTGACCTGCTGCACTCTTTATTGGCAAAAAAAAGTTTCAGACAAAATTTTTCACTCAGTACTACCAAAAATGAGAGGTGCTTTGACCTGGCAAGAGGGAAGACATTATAGCTGGCAGCCCTGGCTGGCAAAGGATGTCTGGGCCACATATCTATATTGAGAGAAGCTGAAATCCAAATAAGTGAGGCCATTACTGTGTCTTTCTGCACAAGGTTCCAAGTATGGCTTTGCACAGGATCTGACAGAAAGTCTGCTCACTGACAGATTGGGTTGGTTATATACAGTTGGAATAATTACATTTCTGAGGTTTGTTTCTGACTGGCCACAAGAATTTTATTACAGAAATAATGGTTTGCTTAAGCAGAAAGACTTTTTTATTTGAATTGGTGAGATAAGGATAGTTATTTGCCCTGCCTACCACAGCCCTCCAGGGCAGAAGCAAGATTACCCCTAAGCTGATACAGGGACATCACAGGAGTCCCTCGGGCACACAAGGCAAAGCTCCGAGGAACCAGTCCTTAACTGTGCCTTTTAAGTAATTCATGCATTCAGTTTTGGGAGCACAGAAGTTAACACATAAAAACATAATTCTTGGATACACAAATTACTTCCATCAAATTTATAGCAGCACCTTATTACCTAGTTCCCATGGTCACACTATTAGTAAAATTCAACATAGCACTTTCTTGCTAAAGAAAAATTATTCTAGCAATGAATCCAAATGAAAATACTTTGTTCTTATTGTCCAGTTTACCACTGGGCAAGGTCAGTATAACTTCTCTGGTCATTGAGGTAGCTCTTACGTATTTTATTTATCAGTTTAGAATATATATAATATACCAACAGAATATATAGAGTATACCAACAGCTGAGGTTACTTTTATTTGACCATTAGATGTCCATATTTCTGGTATCAGGTTGCTGCAAAGCTGTAGAGTCCCATCTTCACAGGGTTTTGCACAAATGACAGGTGGTCTCAGCAATTTCTGTGTTTCTTTTGGGCTTAATGAGATGCATATTGTGACATGGTATTTTGTCTTCAATACCAAATGTACAGAATCCACACAGAATGACTGCTGCTGAACAGATTTTAAGGCAGTTTGATTCTACAGTCTCTGTATTTGATGTCTCTGGAGTTACATGGCATCTTGTGCACTTCTCTTTGTATTTCTGGAGTCCCTGTCTTTCAGCTGGACTAAGCACTCCATCCTCTCCTCTCCTTCGTACTTTGAACTTGGACTTTTGGAGAGAGTTAGAGAACCTGTTTTCCATATGCCCATGTCTTCATCATGATTAGGGCATTTGTCTGCAGATTTAAGAATGTGCCTCCCCAAACTAAAGATTTTCATAGAAATTTTCATGAACTCTGAAGTAAATTTGTTATAATTCTAATACACTTATTTGGGATGGGTCACAAGCTTTCAACTCCATCACTTTTCAGTGTCACTTTCCAATGCAAATAGACTTGTGAGACTGAGAAATGAATTCATGAGTGTCATGGGTAATAGAGGTAGGAGAGGTAGGAATGACGCATCAAAGATTGCTAAATTACTGAAGCCAGTGGAGATTCTGATGGGATGAGTTCTTGAGGCTTATGTCTCATCTAGACATTTATTTCCAAAAACTACATAATGTGAATGATGAGATACTGGATTGTTTACAAGGCAGATATTATATTTTCTGTACATTTATTGAAATGCTCTAATACCTTTTATGCTGTCTTTCAATTGCATTCAGTGTAGTGATAGAAGCACTTGCTGCCTGATGCATTCAGGAACACTTTGAGTTGCTTGTGGAATTTTTTTTTGGTGCCTATCAGAGTGAAACTAAAGCAGTTGCTTCAGGAAACAATTTTATTATTCACGTTTTCAGACATTATTTATTTATAGAAAAGGACATGGAGCTCCAATACCTATGAGCATATTTGAAAGAAGACACAGTTATTGCAATCCCAGTTAAACTCTTCTTCCTCTGGCCCCATCTCTGGATCCAGTTGGGTTAGAATCATCTTACTCCCCTTGGAAAGAACACATCTCCTGGTTCACCCTTCTAAATGAGCCAGTGGGCAGCACACCCTTTGGGGGTTTCACAGGTCACCTAGGGAGCCCTCAGGCTTCATACACAACTTTGCAAGTACCCACTGAGCTTTTCTGGCAGCCCATGTCAGTCTCAGTGGGTTTTGTGATCTTGTCAGGTTTTTCCCTTTGCCTTCCATTGCTGCTTTACCTTATATTGTTCCAGGCCTTTCAATGTCTGACCATACATCTTAATACCTAAGGCATAAATCACCAGCAGTGGTGTATTAATAGGCATATGCTAGAAGTTTTAAGTGGAGGGAGACCTACTTTCTGTGACTTCTGGGCATCAGTGCTGAAAATCAGCACTGTTCTTTGCTGGGGTTGTTTGCTGTGTTGGAAGTACTAAGAATTACTTTACCTCAGAGGCATTGCAGCACTAGAATAGTCTTGGACTTCCAAAATGTTCAAAAAGGTATTACATATGGATATCATAAACCTAGTCAGGACTTGAAACTGCATGTGCATGCACACAAGGATTTGCTGACTACTGTACTGGTAAACTTTGCTGTGTAGTGAAAATCTTGGGGTGAATCAACAAGAATCAAAAAAATGCAGGAAGAGAAATGCACTTCTGTAGAAGTGAAATTCCAAAGTTAACCCTTCCAGTTAGGAACTGGTGGGAGTGTCAGGATTACCAAAGCACCGAGGCAAGGACTGGTGCAGTTGTGCTAAGCAAAATAGGGCACATTACTGATCAGACTGACTTGATAGCAAATATAAGATGAGATGTGCTTGCTGATACAGAGATATTATAATAAGATATTTAAAAATTCATGTAGAATTCTTCCATATTTTTTCAAGAATTTCAAAATTTATCAAGTGTGCCATGTCAAAAGCAATGAGTTTAGAAGGCTCAGCAATCTCATAGGCTTGGCCCTAGGTAAGATCAGATCTCCCTCTAGCAGGAATAAGGCAAAAGACAAAAACATCTCCAGTGTTACCAGTGCCAGCCCCCAGGGCTCTCCCACCATGCAGGGCTCAGATGCTCAGTGGGAGAGGCAAAGCCCCTGATACCTTTGCTGCCATTGGCTTCTGTAAGACATCAGCTCCTCAAAGGCAGCAAAGTCTTGATGCCAAATGTCAGCTTGAATAAAGAAGCAGCGCAGCCGAGTGGTCTCGGGGCTTATTGTCCATTTCTCTTTTCTTCCAAGGGAAGCTGCTAAGGGATCAGGAAGAGCTATAGCAGAGATAAGTGAAGAATAGCACATGACAAGCTGTGTAGGCATAAAGATGTATGCAGGTGCCTCAGGGGCATTGGAAGGAACTATACAAAAGTCGATGCCGTTATCATCTGTTCAGAACTTGTCTTGCCTCTCTGCCAGCCCCTTTGCAATATTGGCTAGCACTGCTTGGGAAATCAGATTTAAATGATTGTAATGACTTTAGTTAAATCTTAGCATTCCCACTCAATAACAAGGCTGCCTCCTTCCACTTCCACCTTTTCCTTCAGGGGAGATTGCTCCATATCACTGCATTCCATCTCTCTGTCTGCTCATATTCAGGTTGTCTCCTTAGCAGGGCTTTAGCTTTGCACTGCCCACTCCCCCTTGCCTGCAGCACAAAGGCGCTTCAAACCCTGACCCGTTTTCTTCCTATCTTACAAACCACTCTGAGGTCCAAGGATGGGTGCCCTCATTCAGAGGAGAAGGGGAGCTGGGTGGAGGCTACCTTTGGGAAGGCTGCTGATTTTTAAAAAGGGAATGAAACCAGTCTGGAGATAGATCTTCCCATACAGAAATAGCTGGAGCCTTCTGGCAGAGTACATGGAAGGTTTCACAGCCCTGGGAGAAACTGGTGAATCCTGACCAGATTTAATATGTGTACCAATACATTTGTCCCAATAGTCTTCTGCCCTCTGTGTTAAAGAGGACAAGTGCAGTTTCTTCATGTCAAGGGAAGCAGGGCATTGACTCAGCTGTAGGGCATTTTTTAGCAAACATTAATGCTTTACAAAAGACAAGAGAGGCAAGAGCCTTCTCCTTTCTCTCCCCATGCATTCAATTGCTTCTTTTTGTCTTGCTCATGACAGAGTATTTATTTGTCCATCTTAACATCTTTCTACTTGACTTCAGTCACTCCTTCTGAAAAGTCACTTTCTCTGCTCTCTTTTACTTACTAAAGTACATGGTGAACACGAAGCTCCAAGTGAGGGCACAGGGTGTGACTGTCATGCCCACAGAGAGGGGTTGAATGCCTATAAATTGTTGATCTTAAGACGCTTCTCATTTCAACATTAAATCATATTTCCCTATCATGATGCATTATATTCTGGGAATCGTAGTCATTCTTTGGCAGAGAATGTCACAGAGGCCATGAACCTACATCTCAGCTTACAGTGGAGAAATCTCACCAGTGGCTAATGATCTTACCCTCTGCCAAGCAATTTATTGAGTCTTTCAATCAGCTTCTGCAGGAGGGATTTCTCCTGCTGGACAGTGCCCAAGAGCAGGCACAGGCATCTGCCTGGCAGCTGTTTGTACTGCAGGTGTTTCACTGCTCCCCACCTGCCCCCCATTGTGCTGAGTCAGCGTTCTGCACCACCACCCCCGGGGCAGCCATACAGCAGGAGAAAAGGCTCTGAACCTTTAAGAAAATTACACTCCCTTCCTCCAGCTTCTTTTATTTCGTTTCCTCTTGCAAGTGGTTTTATTTTTCGTGTTCCTTTCATGGCGTGACAACGAAGTGGGGGTCAGATAACAATTGGTAGAATTCTTGGTGGCAGTTTTGAATTCCCTGTCTCAGCTGTTGAGCACTGACCTATGCTGTTTCATGTACTGGATGGGTGAGTTACCCCACTTTCCAATAATTTCTAATTGTGGCTGTCAAACACCCTCAAGTGGTCACGGGTTTAGCCAGGTAGAGAGACTTGCTAAGTTTATGGTCAAAGGAAAATAAATCTGAAGCTTTTCAGCAAAATGTCCGTAATGCTCAAGCCTGGAGCTTGACTTCAGTGCTGCTCCTGCCCTGAAGCTCAGTGCTGTCTGCACTGTCTGTGTGTCCAGCTCTGCAGCTATTGCAAAGCTCATATGCTGACAGAAGTGATGATCCTGGGTTTGTGGTGTCTGAAGATACTTGATGCAAGACCTCTGAGTTCTTGCAGTTATCTTAAAGGCCCAGAGTAGTCAAATTTAGCATCACACAGAAAAACACATCCTAATAATTTTTTAATACATCGATCAAACTCTGCCTTTAATAACTATTTACAGCATATATGCTTGGAGAACTTCAAACTTTTTTTGGCATGGCCACAACTACTGCATTTGTGCCAGAACCCATCCCCTGACAATTCAAAACTGCCTTCTTCTTTACAGCCTAAATGTATTCCTGGATGGTTTATATCCATTTGTTCAAATGCCAAGACTGCCCTTTCAGTTAAATGGTTCTTCCCTCTCTCTGGGACTCATTCCCATGTGTTTATACAGAGTAATCATAAAATTCTTCAGTTTACTCTAAGGCATGCAGATGTGTTTTCTAGGCAACCCTGCCATGGCTTTTTAAAGGTTTTCACCTCCTTTTTTGCAAGTGAGTGCTTACTGGCTGGGAAGTTGTTCGTTTTCAGAAACAAAAAACTAAATCTGATTTAGTTGTTATGGACACCATTATAGGCTTAGATGTAGAAATTTTCTTTTTAGATTAGTATTTTTTGTTTCCTCATTCTGTTTCTAACTCGATAGCCTGCAGGATTTTTCCATCTTTATCCTGAAAACTATGTCTCGTGCAGTCCCAGACTTCCTCTCTTGCCATCATGTTTAGATTTGCTTGCAAATGCAGTAATTTCAGAAAGAAGTTGGAGGAATGCACTGCCCAAGTCTAAAACCAGGCTGTTGTAGATACGTGGTGTTTGTCAGGGAAGTCAGGTAAGCTTGGATGAGGACTGGAAGAAAAAGAAAATCACTTTATGCCTCTCTTCTTTCTTTCTTTCTTTCTTTCTTTGCAATCACATTTTGAAACTTTTAATACTGGAACGTCAAATTTCTATACAGACCATAATGAGAGAGCCCATCAGTGAGCTGCTTCTTTGCCTCTTACCCCCACTTATTCTGCTAGATTTTCATTTCAGTTTGATTTAAAGAACACTGGTTTTGTTTTGTAGTGTCATCAAGCTCCTGATTCTTTGGCTGCTCTTCCCCCTAGGTTTCATTCTTTATTAATTTCAAAGATATTCATCTCTCAGCCTCCTCATAAGAACGTAGGTCAGGAAAAAAGAACTACTAAATCCTCATATCTAGTCCCCTTATCATGGGCAGTTAAAGCTTCCTGTAATACCTTTCCTAAAATACCTCATTACATCCCAAAATAACCTTGCTCTGATTAACTGGTCATTGCAAACATCACTCTTCTAAAGCTTAGAAACCACCAGATGGGTCCAGTGCTTATATTAGGCTTAAAAATGCTCCCTAGTATTGCTAAAACTCTTTTCCACTGGTTCACTTAACTGGTGGCTCATGGTCCTCCAAGGGATGATCAACAAACACATTTTCTTCATCATTTGCCCTGATAGTCTTCTGCACTGATAGTGCCTCCCATCAGTGGGCTTTACTACCAAACCTGTGCTCTTGCCAAAGCTGCTGATGAAAACACTAAATGATTGACACCAGGCTGACCCTTGAGGTGCCCAATGTATCCTCACAACAGCTGGAGGCTTTTCTTTCGAGCAAAACATGACAGCTCCCCATGAACAAATTGCATAAACATCTTAAATTCTCATGTTAACCTCTGTATTTTCTAGTTAATAAGTGTTCCTGTATGACACTGGATCAAATTCTTTCTGAAAAGTGTGGTACTTTGTATTTCTTTCCATGTCTTTAGTTATTCTTTCCTTCAATAATTATTCAAAGAACTGTGATAAAACCACATGGTGACTGGTTGCTCCAATTGTTTTTCAGCTTGACTTTTAGAAAGTTGTTTTTTAGACCTGCACTGCCTAACCTTCAAAATGTATCTTTCTTTGCTAATAAGTTTCTTTTCCTGGAATTTCTAAGTTCTCTGCTCACATCATTTTTTTTTCCCAAAGTTTTCTTGGGAAGATAAGTAATGGGGGTAGAATGAAACAGAATTTGTTAGTCATCAATACAGAGCTGAAAGTGACCCTGGAATTTAATTTATCTTGTTAAGACACTTCAGAAAATTTACATTTTTGTCCAAAAAAATTCAAGGTTTGCCCAACAATTAGTATGAACTTCTTCAGTCTAGTTAACTTGTTAGTAGTTTCTTCAGCCTTTTGAAAAGTTTGTCCATCTAAAATATGCATTAAAACCCAGGTTCAGAAACATTTTTATTCATATTCTCATTTTATTTAAATTGAATTGACTCATGGTCATTGAAAGTAAGGTTATTTTCAGCTCTTTCTTACCTTTACCACAACTGTGTTTAAAATATCTTCGCTATCTGGATCAGTAACTTGTGGTGGAATGTCAGCTGTATATTTCTCAAGAAATGTCTGGCTTATATTAACACCTATTCTCTAGTCTGTCTGCTGTAGCCGTGCAGTACTTGTGCTGAATTTATTAATTAATCAAATCTAGCACATGTGAGTATGCCGTGGTACGTTCTGGCTGAAGAACAGGTTCTACGAAGAGAAGTTAACATTAAATTTTAAAGATGTAGCACTCCTTTGTGACAGCATTTGAAATAAACACTTTCAGGGGTAAGTCTAGGAGGTGAGAAAAGTGCTTTTTGGGTCTGGCCAAGCACCAGACAAGCTGCCTGCATGAGGAGTGGCAGCCAGGTCGTGGCACTGGGCACAGCATTCCCCAGCGCCTTTGTCATTCCCGAGACCCCGGCTGACACACAGACCCCCTAACACACATCCTCTGGGACAAGGACAGTGCAGAAACTCCACTGGGCTGGGACACAGTTCTCATGTTGTTTTAGATACTTTAAGGGCAAAGTGAGAAGAAAAAAAGTCGTTAGATCCCAGGGCCTTTGGACAGCGCAGGAGGTGACACAGCGTGAATGTAACTTTTGACGTGCCCCTTCCTGTGGGTTTCCCCGGTGCCACATTCACTCTAAAGAGCTATTTTTATCTCTTGTCATATATGATTTCAGTTTGCCCACTCTTCATCAGGTAGTCATCTCCCTCTGCTACAGCTATTAGCAATTTGTTGTCATGACATTTCTAGGGATTTTCTGCCCACATGGTGATTAGGCCCAAATCCATTAATAGTCCCCAGCTTCCATATTTTTTCTGGACAAGGCACTATAAATACCTATTGCATATAACATGTCTGGAACATCACAAGTCGTGTTCTTTCACGAGGAGTCATTGGGACCCACCTTGTGAATCACCTGCCACACACTTATAAAAATCTATTATGTTCTTACATTATCTTTATTCTCCAGCTAATATAGTTGTTGTACTAACTAAATTATTCATAGAACTACATTAATCTCAAAGTTTAATTATCATGCCTAATGATCAAAACTTGGAAGTTAAATGCTCCCAAGATGATACAACCCCACACAGAATTTCTGTTTCTATCAAATCAAAGAATTCTCTATCCAAACATGAATCCAACATGAGATCTGAAACAGGTCCCCTTAGTGTAGCGAAATTTCTCTTACAGTTGATTTAACTGAAGTAGATTGCACTGTCATTGCTATTCTTTTCTACTTATTTACAGTTTAACACATTTCTCCATATAACATTACTTCACTTTCTCAATTGTTTCCACCTTTCTGAACAATTCATGTTCTATAGCGCTCATCTTTGGGTATAGCTGTCAGTCACCCCTATTTCTGTCATATCCAACTTCATATCTTGCAACAGCTGATCAAATTATTATTCCATTTTGCTGCCTAAACATAACTAGCAGGCATCAAAATGTCTACTACCTGTCTGCTCAGCCAGTCTTCTCCCCCTGAGCATAACACCTACCTCGCTACCACTTTCCACAATATTATTTTCTTTATCTTTACTGTCCAGTCACAGAATGTTTGGTCTTCCTTTTCCCTTTTCCTAAAATCAGCATGTGAAATACACATATCTCTTAATATATGTGTACATATATATATATATATATATATAAGTCCAAGCCATGATAAGTCAAATGGCCATAATTGCATCATGTCTTTAATATTATCACAGGGAAGCAATGGGAGATTCTCCTACTTTTGTCCCCCTTAGCACCATCTAGAAATATTCTTAATCATGTGGAGAGATTCAGGCTTGTCTATATTACCAAGATAAGATGATGTGAAATAAGAGAATAAGTAGATTAAAGCAGTTACTGCTGAAGCCTCTCACATCTTCATCTCATGGGGCTTTAGGGTTTTGCTTCAAATCAGAAATAGTTGTCTTTCTTAGACCCAGTGCCCCCATTATACATGTTTTTTGAAGTTTTTTGAAGGAAGATTAACCCACAAACCTTTGCTCCTTCACTTGTGGGGAAGAGACTGCTGGGAGCATCACATCAATGTCTTGGAGCAATTCCACAGGGCACCTCCCTCATCCCACATGGAAGCTCAGGGCACCAAAGTCCAGACAGGATTTTATCACTCCAGCTCTCTAAGAACACTGCCCTTGAATCTTAAATTCATCACACTTTTCTCACTGACTGCCTCATACTCAACAGCAGTCATATGGTTAGCAGCCATCTATGAGGAATTTTCAGTCTGCTTATGCCCAAATTAACAGTTTGTGTCATCTCCTTGGGGAGCCAGCTGGCACTTCTCTGAAGAGCCTTTTCAAAGCTGGACATTGTATCTGGCAGCCTTCAAACACAGCATCAAGTAAGAAGTCTTACATGACATTTGCCTTTCTGTATTGCACAAGAACTATTCCAGGTATTATGGAAGCTCTTCATAGTTCAAGAGCTTTCTCTTAGCCACACATTTTTTGGTGATGAAGCCCACACATTGAACCAGAATTTTAAGGTCTCCACTCAGCATTGAAGAACTTTTGAACATGAACTCCCAGGCTCCTCCAGAAATACTCTGTTTTGCATGCAGCAGAACTTCTCTGTGGATGGAATCAGTAAATGGAGAGAATCACGGCATTTGCTTCAAAATTGCACATTTCCTTCGAGCCATGTCATAAAAACACAGAGGATTATTGTCCCACTCAGAAGTGCAGTCTACATCACTTGGATCAATCTCAGTTGATGGGTGTGTAGCCTCTGTCTTCACTCAGGACTGTATTTGACCCTGTGTCTTCAGCTACTTTCAGTGTACCTTCAGGCCCCTCCACTCACATATCCTTCTTTCCCAGCTACAAGCTCCTGAAAGACTGATCTAATCACCAACGTGGCTGGCAAAAACTCTCTTCAGTTTACTGGAGATTTAATGGGTCACTGTTTTTGTAAATACCATTTAGGTATTTAGGGAAAAAATAAAAGGAAACAAAAAATTTCTTTCATTTTGGAACCACAGAGGTTTGAAGACTCTTGCATGTGTGGGCATGGAAAGAAATGAGATGGTCAGCATAATTCCCATTGCCTTTTTTTACTCCTTTATCAGGAAACTTGCCATCATCATACTCTACACGCAAGCAAATTTGGTCTGTTGTCAGGAAAAGAATGAAGATGAGAGAGGAGTCCTGCCAGCGGGAATTTCTCAGCACTGCTTTCCTGCAGAGCAGTCAGCTTTTTTTATAAATAGAACCTCATTTCATGCAATGATATAATATTAATCTGTCACCGTATTTGGCACAACCATAGGATCGTGAGCTACTTGTTTGCTAATTACCATTTGAGCTCAGGCACAGAGCACAGCCTGTGATAATATTAGCTTGGTCAGAGTCACAAGTCTGCCAGTGCCAGCAACAATTCAGTGTCTGTTTCCAATCTCTGAAAGTGTTGTATCTGCATCCTTTCATCCCAGGAGGTAGAAATCCTGGGCTCTCTCTCCTAGTATGAATAATTTGTCTTGTCACTCACAGCCCTTGAGGAAAACCATGTGACAGTTTCTGTTAGCTGTTCACACAAGAAAAAACTGTTTAAGAAGACAAGCAAATATGAGGCATGTTTAACTACAGTTTATAAATTATTTTTTAAAAGTTTGAAAAGCTTCACCAGACTCCAATATGTAGGAGAAAGCAACTGTTTGGGTGGTGAGGCACTGGAACAGGTTGCCCAGAGAAGTTATAGATACCATCCCTGGAAATGTTTAAGGGTGGATTGGATGCAGCTCTGAGCAACCTGGTGGGTGACGTAGATGGTCTTTAAAGTCCTTTCCAAGACAAGCATTCTATGATTCCTACTCCATGTCTTGTAGGAATCATAGAATCACAGAATCATTTAAGTTGGAAGAGACCTCTAAGATCATCAAATTCAACATTTAACTCAACACTGCCAAGTCCACCACTAAACCATGTCCCTAAGCCCCACATCTGCACATCTTTTAAATATCTCCAGGGATGGTGATCCCACCACTTCATGGACAGCCTCTTCCAATATTTGACAAGCCTTTCAGTGAAGAAATTTTTCCTAATATCCAATCTAAACCTCCCCTGGTGCAACTTGAAGCCATTTCCTCTTCTCCTGTTGTTTGTTAATTGGGAGAACAGACCAACCTACCTCCTTTCAGGCAGCCATAGAGAGTGGTAGGGTCTCCTCTGAGCCTCCTTTTCTCCAGACTAAACACCCTCAGCTCCCCCATCTGCTCCTCAAAGGACTTGTGCTCCAGACCCTTCCCCAGCTCTGTTGTCCTTCTCTGGACACACTGCAGCACGAGAATGTCTGTCTTGTAGTGAGGGGCCCAAAACTGGACATGGGATGCCAGGTGTAGCTTTGCCAGTACCAAGTACAGAGGGACAATCCCTGCCCTGGTCCTGCTGGCCACACCATTGCTGATACAGCCAGGATGCCATTGGCCTTCCTGGCCACCTGGGCACACCCTGGCTCGTGTTCACCCACTCAACCAGCACCCCCAGGTCTTTTTCCACTGGGCCTCTTTCCAAGCACTCTGTCCCCAGCCTGTGGCACTGCCTGGGGTTGTTGTGGCCCAAGTGCAGAACCCAGCATTTGGACTTGTTGAACCTCACACACTTTTAGAGAAAAGTCTTCTAATCCTCTTTAGGAGAATTTAAATGTAACAATTTCTAGCAATGCAAAGTAGATCTGTAGGTGGATTTCATTTCTGTCTTTTCAATCTTGTAGCTGATACAAGAATCTTTACCTGTTTATATTATTGAGCAAGTCTGTGTTCTTAAAGGCCTTCAGTGCAAAATATTCCCTCAACAAATAAAGACTCAAGATTGACTAATCTTACTTATATTAACCTTTACAGGTAAGGCTTGATTCCTGCACCTGAAGATGTTGACTAAGTAGTCATCTAGTAGACAGCATCTTAAGAGTACAGGGAAAAGAGAAAATAATAATAACCCCTCCTTGATATCTGTCTTTATTCAAATTCTAGTCCAGCCATCATTTTACCTGTGTGTCTTATTAGCAAGAGAAGTCCAACTGCAACCAACAGAAGACTGCAGAAATTTAAGCAAGTATATCAAAAAATGCAGGAACAGAATTCAGGAAAGATGAGTTAATTGGAAATCTGAGGAACACAGCTGGGAAGTTGTGCACTGAATTCCTGAGATAAGGGTCCATTTTTTAATTACTTATGTGCAAAAGAACAAAGTTAAATTACTTTTAGGAAGTACTAAGAATATGTCTGATCTGCTATAATGAAAAATTACAGAGATGTTGGTATTTGCTAATTATTCGTGCACAATTAGCAGAAAAATCCCACATCTATTGATCATTAACTGAGCATTGAGCTTTCTCACATGTTGAGGGTGATTAATAAAAATAAACTGGCTTTGGTAGTTACTGTTATATAGTAAATGAAGCTTTGTCAACAGCCAGCTGGGTAAATATGGACATTTTCATGAAGATGAGAAGTTTGCAGATTTGCTGCATTGTTTGAGTGGAGTTCCTTGCAAGTATGAGGGAAACTCATCAGTGTGAGGGCAACTCCACTTTCTGGAAGTGTGTGTAACCAGCTCAAGAAAATAAATTATTGTACTGTTTGTCTCTAAGGCCTTTGAAAGATCTTATGTAATTGTATAAATGAGTTAAGGCTGATAATATGTAATTTGCCATTTGTCCAACCTGCATATTCTGAGTAGATTGGTCCTTATCTAATCACCCATGTTTCTAAGCCTAATTGCCCTTGAAAGTATTATAAGCTGTTTTATGTTCACACAAATGAGCTATTCAGGAGGAACTTGTCAAATGCCTCGGGTGCATCTTTTACTCCATGTCAGATATTTTCTGCAGACATGCATTCAAGACATTGTCTACAGCAATTGCGTAGCTGTCAAAAGGAAACTACCATTCCTGAACTCTCTCTACACATCCCTCTTCCAGTATTTCATCATATTGATCCAGTGCAAGTCTGTTTTTATTTTGTGGGCATTGGAGGCATGTAAAATGATAGTGCCTGTGCTTGTCCAGAAAAGACAAGAAACCTGTCAAGCTGCAAGAAACCAATCCCACATTGACAGCAGCTCTTGGTTGCACAAGCTACTTGGTGTGTAAACTGTCATTTCCACACAGAGGTCTGACTCCACAATAACTTAAAAGGCTGAAAGCCACATAATGCATTCTATTCAATTAGCACATTTACCTGCAATTTTGAGCATATTGCATCAATATAATATTAAGGCATATAAAAGATGGTTTAGGATCCATTGTATCTCACCAACCTCACTAAGACAGAAGGGCTAATGATGGAAATGTGCTTGTTTCCAAGTCAGAAAAGGCAGTATAGATAATTACTGAAGGCATATGGATTTTCTGATTCTCTTAAATGCAATAAAAACTGAGGAATGAACCCATTCAACATAATCATTATTTTTACAATTTTCTTATGATACTTTATTTCTGTATGCTATCCTCTCCTGCTGAAGGTGACTCTGCCTGGCTTCAAGATAGATGTTAGCAGAAGAATTTGGAGATTTTTGATCACAGCTCAGCACTGAACCTGCTGGCAACAACTAAGGTCCACCTGTCCCAAAGAATTTTATCTCAGGAGATAGAAGAACTCGTTGAGAGAGCTTTAAACCAGATTTGAAGGGGGATGAGGCCATAGCCAGGCTTGACAGACATAAGATGTGGGAAGGAGAGAACTATAGCAACCACCCCAGTAACAAAAGAAGGCTTAAGATAGAGCCTCTGAAAGCACAAGCAGCCAAAGGACAGGAGTGTGGGGGATCCCTTTGCATCCCTGCTGGGATGTTGCCACAATCAAATATTCCAGAAGGTGCCTGTACACCAATGTATGGAGGACAAACAGGAGGAACTAGAGGTCTGTGTGCAGTCACAGGGCTTTGATCTCATTGCAGTTACAGACCTGATGGGAGAGCTCCCATGACTGGAATGTCATCATGAAGGGCCTCACAGTGCCTAGGACAGACCAGGCAGGTGCTGGGGTGGAGCTGCCCTCTGTGAGGCAACACTTGGAATGTATCGAGCTCTGTCTTTGGGAGGATAGTGAGCAAGTCCAGTGTTTATGGATTAGGATAAAAGGGCAGATTACCAGAAATGATAGGTAGGTTTTTTCCTCTCTTTTAAACTGATTGTTTGTTTGATGACTTGAGAGTAATCCAGTGTTACTTTTGAATATCCAGGTTATTAACCATTTTCCCTTTTGGTTTTGTGCGGTCCTTTCCTATTGCATTGAAGAAATTGGTCACACCAGAAAAATGTGATTGTACTGATGCAAAACCTGACCAGGGATTCAAGATGTAACAGCTTTTTAAGGAAGGTGTACAGTTGATGTTGCATCTTTAGTTTTTATATTAAATACTTAATCACGGCATGCAATTCTGTGACTTGTTTTTTAGTAGCCTAGCTTTGGAGTTCAGGATGAAAAAGTCTATTGCTTTAATCATAACTTTGTAGGTTCTCATCAAAATGAAAGCTTGGTCTCATTATCCCATTGTTCTCCTTTTCTTTTTTCTCCAAGCTGCCTGTCTCGTCCTGGGTTGTATGATTTTTCCTGATGGCTGGGATTCAGATGAGGTAAAACGGATGTGTGGTGAAAAGACAGACAAGTACACGCTGGGGGCTTGTTCAGTCCGCTGGGCGTATATCCTGGCAATTATTGGAATCTTGGATGCCCTGATCCTCTCATTTCTGGCATTTGTGCTTGGAAACAGACAAGACAGCTTGCTAGCAGAGGAGCTCAAGTTGGAAAACAAAGGTAGGACTGCTTTAGAAACACTATTGTTGTGTGGCCTCAAGGGCAATTGCATAAAAACAATAATCAGTTTCAATTTCATTTTGTTTTATGCTTAAAAGTTGGCATGCTGACTTACTTCCTACATTGCTGGGAAAGAATAAATGCAAGGGGCAGAGGAAGTTCTGCATTTCAGCCTCCAAAAATCTAATAAAGCTCAAAATTGCTGTAATTTCTGCACTATGCATGAATTATCCTTAGCTTTTAGAGCTATAGATGGGATGTTATTGTGTTACTCACTTGTGCAGTACTTCATTAGCATTTAATTCTCACTGTCTCCATCTTTTTCTGTACCCCATGCAAGATTTGTTCACTTGGTTCCTTTAGGATTTTGCAATGTAATATGAATGTCTGTAATATAGTGTGTGTGTTAGCCCAGTACACAGTAAGGGGGCTGGCAATGAGCTGTGTGATGGGACTGCCCACACAGCAAGGTACTGGTGGACTAAGGGTCAGAGCCTGGAATGAAGAAGAACCCTGGTTCTTGCTTGAGTGTGTTGCTTTGAGCTCCTTAGTCAGCTCATGGGAATCTAGGATGCTGTAGTAACTGAGTACTCATGCAGTGCTTTGGGGATAAAACTCATTTCCAGATTAAGTACATGAAACTGGCTTGGACCAGTAGTTTATCACACAGTTGCAAGAAGAGAGATGTTTTTTAGAAAGTGTGAGCAAGCCTGGCTTATTTCTGCAGCCCCTTCCCCTTGTGCTCCCCCCACATCCCAGCTGAGTATCTGATGTGATAGATACTACAGAGGGCATGTCCCTGCCTTATCTTTGTAATGGGCCTGTTGTCCCTGAATCTGTCTAATCCCTTCTAAACCTGCTAAAACTGTCAGCTTCTCCAGCACTGCATGGCAGCAAGTTCCTGAAGCTCGCTACTGACTGCTAAAGAAGTACTTTCCTTTATCTGTTTCAAACTGATCCCCTGCTAATTTCACTGACTGTCCCCAAGAGCAGGATTCTGCATTCAGCTCGTCTACCACCTTTGTAATTTTGTGGGCTGCTTCTAATGATAGCAAATATCAGGAGCCTTTCACCACTAGATTGCTGTTTGGCAGCCTGTGTTGTATGAAAATAGCTGGTCTCAGTCCTGCTCCAGAAGAACCATTTTCTGTATACCTGGCAGCACCAGTACAGCAGCCCCTGCTTGCTGGATTGCAGTCAGCACTCAGCCCAAAGATAAATGGA
The DNA here is from genome assembly GCA_013398075.1 of Notiomystis cincta. Lineage (NCBI taxonomy): Eukaryota > Metazoa > Chordata > Aves > Passeriformes > Notiomystidae > Notiomystis > Notiomystis cincta. The sequence goes on along the minus strand of VZRX01021472.1, from coordinate 115,742 downwards.
CTTGAAGATGGAATTTCACATCTGATTCCAGACCTGAGTGGAGCCTACTAATGTTGTGAGTTATGGAAAGCGTGTCTCTTGCAATTGCATGTACATCTGTCCTGCAGGTAAACTGAGGGCATCAGCTTCAGTGACTCTCCCTGTGACTCCTTCCTGTAAGGATAATATTCATTTGCATTTGAAAATCAAAATACTTATCAGAAGGGCACTCACAGCTATGCCACAAGTGCTTTTGGCATCACCACTGTGTCTGATTTGTCTATACGATATAGAGCTCATGTACCCAACAACTACTTGTATCAAAGAAATGCATCTGTTTTGGCACCTTATGAGCAAAAAACAGCTTCTGGAGCCTCATCACCTCTCCCATCGCTGGCATAAACCCCTGCCAGAACATTTGGTCCTCAGCATGTCAGAAAAAATCATTCAGCAGCTCAATTCCCTTGGATTAAACACAGAAACATACCACACCAGTGGCTTCAGAACAAACCAGAACTCAACAAAAAGGGACCTACCCCACTCTGCCCTTCACAATCAAGCCTAATGATCACCATTTTTAAACTGTCTTTCAAATTAAGTGATAAAGAGTCATCTTGGCTTCTAAAAAGGATATTCTCTCCTCTCTTGTCACAAAAAGCTTCTGCTAAGCAGCAACAGGGCAAGTCTAAATCCCCCTGAGCCCCCCAGCATTTACCCACCTGCATGTGTTGCCACCAGGCACAGCCTCAGCCCCGAGGAGTCCCAGCAGAACATGGCAGTGACGTCCATCTGTACCCCTGTGCACTAAACATGCATGAGTGCTTTGACATTTACCCCATAAACTACATCCTCTTATCTCCTTTCAGATTAAGAGATAGTGGAGAACAGCTCATCAACATGAGTTCACATGCAGAGCATCCATGCATCTCTTGGAAATGGTCAGGATGTGAAAATGCTGCCAGATGCAAATAGCACAAGCATATACCCCGTATAAACAAAAAGATAAGACTACACATATAGGCAGTACTACCCTCAGCTTTCCAAGCTGCTCCTACAATGGGAAGTCAAAGCCCTTATAACAAGTACCCATGAATATTTCTTCCCCTTCCTCATCTCCATGAGATCTGCCTTCAGGCTTGTGCTGGCTTCTGCTTCTGGATTAGCAAGTATGGATGAGGAATATCCCTTTCTCAGGGAGGAACCCCTGTGCTGCTGCTGCCTTCCAAGGGACAAAACCTATTTCTGGGTGGTAATGGCTGTCCATTGGGTGGGATCCCAGTGACTCCTTCTCCTTTTTCGTGGTGTTGGCCTGGACATCCCATAAATCTATAAATCTGTGATAAGAAAAGTATTCCCTTAAGGGGCAGCAGTGGCTACATCACAGTTTTACAGGAGAATGCACCTAGAGAACAACCAACAGTGTACCTGAGAGGAACCTCTGTTTGCCCTGTCAGCTCATCCTCTGCTGCTGGGACTTTGCCCCATGCATGTGGGTGACATGATGCATTAGCTCAGCAGTGGGTAAGACACAATAAATTAAATATGAGGATCACAACAGTGCTTATTTATGTGGAAAAAAAACTTCAAGGGCAAAAAATTATTAGGCAATGATAAGACATCTGGGCAGTTGTTTTCTTAATCAGGTAGTTTTGTCTGGAGGCTTTGGTGCAGATCAGCTCTCACAGGCTCATTAATGAGAGTTTGTGGTAGCTGAGCAAGTACCTGTTGCTACAGCTGTGCCTGAGCATTGTTGGCAAGGAAACAGTTAAATGTATATGAAACACAACAGGATGGTAAAAATGTGAGAAGATGACTGAAAAAGAAAAAGCTGTACTTCTCTGTAGTTTTCATTACCGTGCTGAATTGTCCACCTGCTCTGTGATTTTGATGCCTGCGGTTCTGTATATTTACATAGGTTAATGAATGCTTGTAAATAAGGAATTTGACTGTTAAAATTATTCATGGCAGAAGGTGGCTGTGTTTTAGCTATAAATGAAAGTTTTCATTTTCACTACATGATATAAATAGTACTTGCTCATTTCTTATTTGCTTAGGTGTGAGAGTAAACTACCATGTGGCTTTCACATCTTAGAACTATAACTCAAGTCAGGCAGAGTTTTTTCAGCTTATAGTCTCTTAAATGCAGTTTCCTAATATTGCAAATNTTATTTTAGGAACTGCCATGTGAAGGCAAAAAAAAGGTATTTATAAGAAGACTTTCCCATTACCTTTTTGCCATTAGCAAAGGAGGGGAGAGAATCATATTGCATGGTTTTCTTTAATTTATAGGGACTAATGGTAGTGATTTAAAGGCCCATATATCATTAAAGTAATGTTATCCAGGGCAATAACGAAAATAGTCAGAATTCATCTTTAAGCTTCTTGAACTGTAATGTCTTAATGACATAAAATTTGAGTTTTTGCCAGAGGTAGATGAGACCAAATGGAAGTTTCCAAAAGAAATTGAGAGTGCAAGGCAACTATGTTTATAGTAGGAAGTGGTAATATGGTCTGAATTATGAGTGATAAATACAAGAGTATTCAGAAGACACTATCCTGTTCAGTAGTATCAGCCAGGGCAGGTGGAAGATGCACTTTTTGGACAGTTGTGGCTTTTTCAATGGACAGAACGGCTTCACAAGCTGTTTATGTTTAACATTTGGGTCGTCTTTGGGGCCCATGTAAGCAATATAAGCAATGGTTCACAAATAAACAATTTGCAGTAAAGATTTCCTGGAGTTACAAGCCTAGAGCTGAGATAGGTAAAAGGATTTGGGAGATAGAAAATTTGAAGGATTCATCTACCTTCCAGCAGTTGTAACTCACTGGACCCCAAGTACTCCCTGCTGCTCCCAACAGCCACATTGCAGAGCTCAGGGCAGGATGCCCAAGCCAGACCTGCCACTGGTTGACCCTTCACACTCTGGTTACTCTCCAGGTTGTTGGAGGCTGGCTCTGTACATCTGAGCTGCAGCCACTGCAGAATAACCATGCTTAAGGACAGACAGTAAGGGAATATTGTTTCTTGGTGATAAAGCAGCTTTCACTAAAAGAAAAAAAAAAGTAGTATTGCACAGAGGTTTGTGCACCTTTGGCTAGAGAATCGTGTTCTCCAAAGAGGAGTAGCCTGTCCATGGGGTCACTGCTGCAACGGGAAACCTTCTGCAAAAGCTGTGTCTGAAGCTGAGTGACAGGAGCTCAGCTGCCCCATGGAGGGATGACAGGACAGAATGCTCATCAGCTGCCATCCTTCAAAAGGAAAATAGCTCTGGTTGCAGTGAATATGCAAACTGCTGCAAAATTGCAAAGCCCTGCTTGCCAGCATGTAGTTTCCATGGCATGCCCTCACAAACATCCAGGCCAACTTGTTCAAAATTAGGTATATTAATATGAATATTGAGACCAAATTTAAGTTTTCCCAGATAGCTACAACACATAAAAGAATTGTCAGCAGCCCTCACAGTCATAAAGAGTACAAATGCAGACAGAACACCATATATACCCCTGTGCACCCAAGTTCTCTGTCCCATATAATTATATAGTCCCTTTCTTCATAACGTTATGTACCCCCAGCTCCTCCTGATACGTAAAAAGTCAGTGTATGCTCATTTTCATTTCAGTTAGGATGTACATTACAATAATAAAAATACTTCCAAAAACAAAAGGCAGGATTTCTGTTAGTCTCTTCCCATTTTCAGACTGGTGCTTCTCTTCATGTCACTTGTCCACTCCCTTCCTTCTTTTCTAAAGACTCCAAGAGTCACCCACTTCAGACTCCTGCTGCTTTGGTGTGTGGCTCTCTGTCAAAGCACATAAGGTGAAGATGAACTCAGAACAAATTCAGCCGCTTGAATTTCCATTTGACAAGGGAAATTTGCTAGAAACTCATTGGGAAGGGCTCTGTCATGTGTTGCTATAGACAGCCCACCACATGCTCTTGCTGGGCTGTAGCTGGTCAGAGGAACCTGGGGCTATGTCAAAAGATTTATCCTCTTGCCCCAAAATCAGAATTATCAATCTCATTTTCAAAGGCAAAATCAGATTCTTCAGATTCTTCTTTGAAGCCCACAGTCACAGGTTCTGGGCTGGGAATTCCTGGCCCTCATTTCTAGCTTCAAAACATGATTCCCTGCCATGTCAGCCAAGAACAAAGTTCTGCCACAGCTGCAAAGAGCTCACATGCTCTCTTTGAGCTTCAACTGATAAGTGGCTCATCTATCATAGCACCACTGCAATTAGAACCACTTGTAAATTTCCTTCTTTAATTACAACCTATTTGCCTTCAGGTATCACCTCCAAAGTAGCTCTGGTAAAAAGTAGCTCTGGTAAAAGAACAGTAGACAAGTAGCACCAGACATATTTAATCTAAAAATCTGCAACTAGAAGCCAAACAAACAGATTTTTTTATACTTTTTTCCCCAAAATTTTCTTCTTTCAATAATGGCAACCATTTTCCTATGATTTCAACTATATAACTAATATTCTAAAAGGGAAAATATAAAGATAAATGTGGAGATTTTACTGTATTTGGCATCAGACAGAACATAATCTCTCCAGAATTCATAGCATTGCTGTAGGATCTATGCCCACAGTATGAAGTTTCTTCCAAGGAGTGTATGATCAGTCATTGGACCACATCCAGAACCTTCCTGTGCAGTGTCTTAGTGTCATGCACTCTGTTGCCCAGTGTGTCTGGAATTCTGTCACACAAAGCAGAACAGCTCCAGCCAGAGGATTTTTGGCTCCCCCTTCCACAGCAGTCTACAGTATATTGTGTAGGACACTGATCTTCTGCTCCCCTTGGTCTGAGGGTGCTCACTCCTTAGGTAGAAGGTTTTCAGATTCTAGCCCTGATCTCTAATGACAAAGTATTTTGGAGGTTTTAACAGAAACTGAGGGGAAGAAATGGGAGAGTGAGATCAGAAGTCAAGGAGTTTTGACACAAACTTAAAACACACTTCCAGGTCTTCCTTTTGAAAATGTCTATTTTTGGTTTTATGAGCCTGTGAGAAACACGTGCATATGTATGCAATAAGCTACTTAGATTTTGCTCCTGGTATTGGATGGAACTAAGGCAAAAGTTTTGGAGTGGTATTCAGAAAGTGGAGTTCAATTCCTGATTCTCATACTGGATCCATCATTTGATTTTTACATTTCTCTGCCTTTAAATGGAAAGGAATAAAACTGACTTTGTTGATATGTTGTGGTTCAGCAATGAAAGATGAATTAGAAAAAGTAAATGATGGTGGAATTATTATTAAAATATGTATTCCAAGATTAAGGTCTGATAAAAGTATTTTGTCAAGGAACTACTTTGCCAATATGCTAAATGATAATGCTCTTAAGGGGAGGCAAATGAGACATTGAGACTAAAAGTCAAAAGCTGATTAAAATGCCTTATTAAATAAAGGTCAATCTTGCAATAGTACTGATTGATACATCAGCTGATCCAACAGTTCCTTTCCAGCTCTACTTTCTATAATGAGAAAGTAAAATTAGTCCTAAACACATGCATTAATTACTTAACTATAGAAGCTGGAGACCATGAATAAAGAGTCCTAGTTCCCCACTGATTAATGAAGGAAGAACAGAGTGAACTGCTTTCTGTCTCATAGGAAGATGTATCCCACTTGCTGTCACCTCTGTAAGGACTCTCAATAGCCCAGTTAAAGAAATTCTCATTCCATTTGATGAGCTCATGATATGAGACACTTAAAGGAAGGGGTCTTATAGGAAAGCTTGCAGCAAGAAAAGTTAGGCAGCCTCAAAAATGCTTCTTAAATGGTGTAGGTAACTCAATGCATTGAACAGGCTCTGTGCTCAGCTGAAAAATTCTGTGGTGCAGCAGAGTGGCAGGATGAACAGGAATGGGGGATAAAGACATTAGACATTGTTCTACAAACTACAAGCAAATCTCCAGGTCAAGACAAGTCCATAGTGAGCCTGGACAGGTCTGGAGACCTGTGTTGTTAACTTAAAAGGAAGCCTATGTCCTGTTACAAGCAAGACTGTGTTTACTGAGCTAGAAGGCAACAAGTCTGACTGTGCCATCACTAGTGGCTGCATTAGAAATGGTGTTTTGAAGTCTGGACAAAAAAATCAAGGCTATTTCACAATATAGAAATATGAAGGGGAGTAGCTGACATGTATTTCACTCCAGGTGGGATTAATGACACACAAAAATTATGATACTCCACTATCCCTCTTCCTTACTGATAGGAACCATATTTGTAGGAGGAACATGAGAGAATGCTCATGACTCAGCTGCTCTTGCATGAATGTTTTTCAACAAAGTGTTCATGCAGATGAAATAATGAAGGCTTGTGCCAAGAATCTGAGCTGTGACTGGGAACAGCTATTAAGAGGACATTTCTGCTGCCCAGTCCAGCCTTCAATTTCCAAGAGCTGTCTGGGCTGTCCTTATGTTTCTACCAGCCCTGATGTCTTGTCATCATATACACAGAGGAAGCCTGTAGCACTGAGTTATAATTGTTCCTTCCTGCAGCAAGTTCCAGTGGTTTTCTTGGAAATCTTTATCATGGTTTAAAAAGACATTAGTTTCAATATCTGGTTCCACTGTGAACATGTTGTGATTCCTTCTCCAGCAGTTTCCTAATGCCAGAATTATTTTCTATCTGCAAGCAGAACACCTGAAAATAATTGAAGGTAACCTCCTTTTTTCTGGGCATAGCATCAACAGAAATAAAGGCTGTTGTCAGTACTTTCAGAATAAAGGAGCTATCAAAAAAATCCAAATGAAAGCAAAGCTAACAGCCCTGTTTCCCAAAGTTATATTCAAGGAGTCATTGAAGTCATAGCTAATGAGATATTTGGCTCTTCCTGCTTTCTGTTACAGGTACGAATTACTACAATATAAAGTAAAAGTTGACCTGCTTGGTGCTAACAGGGTACAATTTTCAGCCAGTCATTAATATATGGCTTTAGTCTGGAACCTTAAAATTGTTCATGTTATTTCTGGACCAATTACAGAGTTGATCTGGACTTTCTGGTGAGTCCATCACCTTTTCCTGAATGAAAGGTTGGTGGACTCCAGTTTGTTGTTCCTGCTGACCTCTCCCGGGATGCCTGAGAAGCCTGGCCCTGGGACAGGCCCAGACCAGGGCATACACATATTTTAGTTCCTTGGTTCCAGCATGACCCTGCTTAGCCCAAGTTTGCTGCAATTGAAAATTACAGTTGTGGTCTTGACTGCTGAGGTCTCTGTCTGTTGACTTTGGTAGGTCTGTACAGTTTTGCTTGATAGAATACCAGAACACAGCAGCAGAACAGGAAACAGAGATGTGATATTAATGAGTAATATTGCACTAGGGTTGGTGTAGGTATGTCCTGGCTTCATTTGCTAGAAAGATACACAATAAAAAACAAGGGAAATTATAATACAAAGATATTTTAACAGTTTTTCCTATCTCTTATTATTTTTTCTTAATTCACATTCTTCACATTTTTAGAACAAATCAATTATTTTGTTCATATCACATGGTCTATGTTATTATGTTTAATCTTTCAGACACTTGGCATGCAAGCACTCCAGTTGTCAGAAATATTTTTATGCATCTACTTCAATAGCATTTACCATGAGATGTACTCAACAGACATGGTAAAACTGAAAATAGGTGTTTAGTTGCAATCCTGTTTAATCAAATGTATTTACACCACCACAGCACATTTGATTTTACAAACCACTTTCACCCTAGTTTTGTAAATCTAAAAATTTTCAGGATGATAATGAGCTGGCATGAGGACATCATTGCACAAAGTTATTCATCTTAAAATGTTCTTTCATCTTCAAGCCCTTGCACCCTTCTAGGTGACAGCATTTGACACAAAACTGACAATTACTCTGGTTCCTATAAGCTATTTTCCTCAGTTCCTGCTTTCTGACGTTCCCAGCTGATTCTCTCCTAATCACTGTGGGCATTGTTCCTCTCCACTTCATGCATGCTGAAAACAAACCTCACTGCTCTTTGTATGATTTTGTGTTTGATAGAGGCTGAAAGGATCAACATGGCCATTTCAAGCTCCCCTCAGTGCCACACAGGCTGTAGGATGTCCTGAGTCCCCTCCAGTTTACCAGCACTGTGTGAAATGAGGAATCAGAGCTGGACACTGTTCCAGGGATGGTTCTGACTCTGCCCAGAGGAGCTGCAGCCCCTCTGCTCCTGGTCAGTGTTTCCTCTGGTGCAGCAGGGCTCCAGCTCCTGCTCTGCTGGCATTTCACCTGCTCTCTCTCTGTCTGGGCCACCTTTCTTACTCCTTGATGTATCATTTTGTGTCAGACCATGCTCACAGAATGAGCCATTTGGCAACACACGGGAGCAGTTCCTTGGGCCATATTCGCTGCAGTAGCTGAGAGGAAAAATGGACACTGCCACTGGCACCCAGAAAACTGGAGAAAATCTGGGTGTTGTAGGTCTATTTCCTCCTTCCTCACCAGGAGATGCAAAGATGCAAAGGTGACCAGGAGCCACCTTCTCTCTTTCCTGCATGTGTGCTGAATTCAGACACAAAAGCCCAGTTCTCAGAACTAATAAGGTCAGCACACTTTGTGCCACCTCTAATTTTGCTTTGCTTCCCCACTCTTCCAAGGGTTTCATAACCTCTCACTGCCTTTGGACAGCTCAGTCAATAAAGGTACAGCTGGACACCCTGAGTGCCCACTTTCAGGTCTGACAGGTGGACAACCATCCTGAAATACTGAGGAATTCCACCAGCATTGCTACCAGCCATGGCACATAAAGGGAGAAATATTCTTGCTTCCTGAACACAGAGGCAATAGTTTAGCTGTACTTTTGCATTTCTACCATAACAATATACATGAAAAATGAGTGCACACCAGGTAAGAATTGAGAAAAATAGCAGTATTATGTAGATGCCTGCTAAAATGGATGCATCTGGAATCTCTGCAGAGTACAGTAATTCTGCTATTTAGTGATTACTTCAGAAAGAACACATTTAGAAACCAAATTCAATTGGCATTACTAAAATGGACTCATTTTATGAAAAATGTTTACTACTATTCCTTTTATACTTAAGTAGATTATTGAACCAAAATCCTCAGGTTTTTTTCCACTAGGCATTTTGGACCTGATTATGCAGAGGAGAGGGGCAGGCTTCATCCTGTGAAACCATTACAAATTTTAGAGGGTGGGAGTAAATTTTAGCCATTAGAGCAATTCATAAAATTTTTAAATGGTTATGAATCTTACTTGTACTAATTCTTTGCCACAGAGATTGAAAACATTTCGCAGGTGTTTTAATGTTTGATATGTATCAAATACATCCACATTTCCTTTGAAGAACTATCATAGCTGACAATAACAACTGGCTGACCCCTTGCAAGTAAAACTGATAAAGCAATAAAGATCAGACATCATATATCCTGCAGAGACAAATATTGGTCTACTAGAGAAAGTGGAAGTGGGCTAGAAATCATTCAACGTGTTTCAAATGTTAAGGAGAAGAAAAACTTATCAAAGGTTTGATTGGAAATTCAGTACAGAAGCCATGCTGGCAAAATGTAAAAGTGCTGTACTTATAGGAACAGCCACAAAAACAGTGTTTGCATCCTTAATAGAAATTCTGGATTTAGCAATGTGGAAAGAAGTAATTCCAAATGGTTAAGGAGCAGTTTGCCTGGGAGAATAAAAATTTTTATCAGTGTTAAGGGAATATTTCTGTGTCCTTTCAAAACTAGCCTGCAGAATCCTATTGTTGAATTTAAAGTGATGGCTGAAAATCTCCAGGTATTCAGTGCCATGTAGCCTCAGCACTTCCAAGCAGAGGCAGTAGCTGTCTGAAGAGCAAGACTGCCCTGCTTTGTCTGCCTCAGTTTTGTGTGTATGCTCCCTGCTGCTCTGTAGGTGTTAATTCTCAGCCCATATGGACAAGGATGACATGTTATTAAGTAAAATAAATCTTCCCCTATAACCATCAGCCCTACTTTTTTCCTGAAGAGGACTGACAAGTTTACCTTAAATAAATCCCTAAAAAAGCTCTGTGAAATGATTAGAATTTGTATGTTTACAATGATGCCAGAAGATGAGCAGGTTTATACACTGATCAATCATTTATACACTAGTGAGCAGCTGACATTCAAGCCTGTGTCTGCTCATCTATCAAGCAGTTCTCACAAAGGTTAGAGGCACTAAAGTTGTACTCAGACACAAATACAGGTATAAAAATGTTATAAAAATGCTAAGTGTTGAGGGTTACAGCATGAACTGATAGGATTTCATACTTTGCAGTAATTTCTGTATAAGGTCCTGGTCTCAAACAATTTGCCAAGGTGTCACCTTCTTCCCTGAGTCCAACTGGAGTTCATCCACTGCCTTTTAGGGCAGTTGATGTGCTTGCAGATACATACAGAGCAGGTGCTCACCTAACATAGTCTGAAAAACCTCTGTAGACAGGCTGTCACTGACCTTTGTTCTCTGTACTGTGGAACTGGTTTTGAAAGAACAGCCTGGGAACCACTGGAGGAGCTGGAGCTGCATGCAAAGAGGAAGTGCAAAGGCCACCGCTTGGTTCTCTGGCTCTCACAGGGTGTCTGCTTTGGAAGGGACCCCATTTTTAGGCAAAGGCTAGATCTGACTTAATGAAGAAATATGAAGAGAAGCCTGGGAAGGGAAGTTCATGGTGCTGTGAGGTCCAGTAGGAAAACAGCAACCAGCAGTCTGAGTCTGGGTCCCATTGGTTCGCCTGCAAGGGTTAGTGCCATCTTTATATTATTTCCCTTGCCACCCAAATCCTTGCTTTATGCCTGTGGCTTTGAGCACACATGCTTTCAGGTGCACCATCTTCTCAGCTTCTGCCTTACCACCTCCTAGAGTGCCTTCTGAGGATCACTCCCACAAGCCTTGAACAGAGGGGCTCCAGGAGCAGTGGAATGGGCAGGGCCCTTGGGAGCACAGGCACAGTTACCTCAGCAGGGAGATGGGTGAGCATTGCAAGGGATCCTGGTGGCAGGTGACACCAGTCCCACCATGGCACACTGTGTGCTATTCAGAATATTTTTTAATATTCTGGAGCTACACCTAAAACCCATCAGGTTGGTTCAGCACCATCTATCCCCGCTACAGCTGCATTGCATTCTGTCCCATTATTCTTCAGAAGGTTCTCTAAAGCTCTGCATAGCATTGAAATCACAGTTATCAGCCTTTGTTTGTCTAGACCTATAGTTAGGTTGCCTTCTGATGTAAATTAAGGTCTCCATCAAAAAAGTTTCAGAGAAAGAAAGTAAATTTCTTTCAAACTAGACATTTTAATAAATAGTATTAAACATTCATTCTTCTTCTGTCAGATTTCCTGGGCTATGCCTCAGTTCCACCTTGGTTCTCCTTTATTCTTGTTTTTCGCTGTCTTTCTTCCTTCTCTTTTCATAGAGCATGTCTTTATATACCATTTGCTTAGCAAATATCTTTATTTCAATTTTATTTAAGATCTTCAACTTGCATAATCTCAGGACCAGGCATTTTCTCAATTTATGTTTTCATAACTAAAGGAGAGAAAAAAAGAGATTGTATCATCATTGAAGCAGAGGAAAACCAGAAGTTAAAGGGATTTTTAATGGATTTTTAAAATATATGTCTAATATTACATTCTAAGCATTACCAGTAAAAGTGCTAAAAATGATATTGTTGTTCATAGCCTGCTTTGGGAGGAATGTTACCATATAAAAAGTGTATGTGGGCTGTTTTAGCTATAGCCCACTGCATTGACTAATTCCATTTTTTTAACAGGAAAAGAATGCAGCAATTCATCACTTGTCCAGTCTAGTTAACGTTTTGTGCCTTTTTATAAGAGTGGAATTTGTGAACTGGATAGCTTTGACAGTTTGAGGTGGTTGGTACTTTTCATTTCTGGATCATTGACTCAAGTACAGCAGATATTTGACAAAAATTGGCTGAAAACTGAATCTGGAGAATGCCTGATTGCTGAAGTATGTAAGAAAAGGTTTTTTCTGCACAGCTGATGGTAGATAATACAATAACAAAAAATACATGTATCTTAACCCCGTGCTAGCAAACATTCTAAGTGGGGAGCCTGAGAAATGCAGAACATGTGTACCTTTGGATGCCCTCATCATTGGTCTGCTACCTTCAGCTATCTACTGCCTACTTCCAGAAGGGGAATTTACCTAGACATGCCTCTCAGGTCTCTGAACACCAGGTTGTCAGTATTGAATATGATGACTCAAAAAGTGAGGTCTCTTCTGAACAGTGTTCATGGCATGCTCCTGGCAGGACTGTCCTTGAAGGCTGGGCATGTGATGGACATGGGTGCCATGTAGATATGTCAGGAGAGAGCTGCTGCATTTTGGGCAGGGCTTTGTGGGAGAGCCAAAGGTCAACTTTCCATGGCATGTGCCTGCCTTGGAGAATACAGCAGTCTCTTGGCATTCCCACTCCACCTTGCCATTTGAATTCTATTGGATTAGTCAAGTGAATTGACCTAGTATATGACATTTCTTTCTCCAAGTTTCCAAGAATTGTCTCCAGTTATGATTTTCCTTTGTCTGCCATTTTCTAGTGACTGAAGGACTATTTCAACAGCAACCAGTAGAGTCAGGAATTTGACTTTAGTTTCAGCAATTTCACTGTGATTCGTTGTAGCATGATATGCACCACTTAGATCTTAAACCAACATAAACCCTATAATGGACCCTTTTCAAACAAACTGCAATTTCAATGAGCAATAGTGTTTCAGGGAGCAAAGGCTTTTAATGGATGGCTCTCAAATTTAATGCTTTGCTTTAGTTGGATTTTTTTGGTGCTAGTACGTTTCATTTTGATATCTGAAAGCAAAAATTCCTAGTTTCCCCATCAGAATAATTTCCTTATGCAATTACATTGCTTATCTGCCCACTTGTTTATCAATCCCCTTCTCTAATAACCTTTAAATCCATTGTCCCATTTCAACGAAATTTAACAAAGGCTAACATCATAAAAATATTAAACTCCCAGAAGTGTTTTGAAGATTAATGGATGAATTAAAAAATTAGCGTGTGATTCTACTAAGGGAAATCCAGGAAAGAGATTCAGCTCTTAATAGCACTTGGTTAATCAAGTCAGCATAAATCTCATGTCAGATATGCCACCCTTCCTGCCTTTTCTGGATCATCATGCTAAATAACGTGGGTAGAGTACATAAAACACGTGTGTGTGTGTGTGTCTGTGTATAAATATATATCCATACATATTTTAAAGTGTAAGGAAAGTGAAGACAAGTCCTGTAGCAAAGAGGCTCTAAGAGACATTTGGGGCACGTGGGAAGCATGGGAGTTTGGAAATGTCTGGAGCAGGAAGGGAGTGGCAGTACTAGCAATGGATCTGAGGACATGAGAAAGACAAGAATCCTAGACAAAAGGTGCAGGAGTCTAAGAGGAATCAGGATATTCTGTGGAGGTGTCATGGGGCTGTGACAAAGGAGCTGGGTCATCATATTCTGGCCATGTGAGAGAAGGAGCACACATGCTGTTCATTGAAAGTCAGGCACTGATTTCTTGTACCACTCGTGCAGCATTTGGCTTATTTAAAGCTGACTAATAAAAAGGTTATTCAAGTATCTAAGTAACTCAAAAGTATTTAGTGAAAAAATTCACTTTAACTTTAAAGAAAGCAGTACAATGGGAAGTCATGGGAACTCCATTTTTCAATAGAAACGGTAAAAACTCTGTTTCAGTTCATCCCCAAACTGTTTTTTCCACTGCTTGCTTCCACCATTGAACTGAAAAATTGGCTATTTACCTAACAGTTATGCTTTAAAATATTTGCAACACAGGCACGGCCAGTACCTTTCACTCAGAGCTTTGGTCTGGGGGCAGCTCAAAAAACGTGCCAGGGAACTGGCTCTGCCTGTTTCATTCTGGCTGATAAGATCTCAGCCTATGCTTTGGAGAATTTGTTCCCTTGTTCAGACAAAGATAAACAAAGTAGAATGAACAAACCTGCCTCTGCCAATGATAATCTTCCTAGGAGATACTATCATTTCAGCAGCTGCTCTAAGAAACTTTTCTGAAGGCTGGTGCATACAAAATAATCAATTCTCATCTACAGATTATGGTTCAAATGTGCCAAGTGGTACCAAGGTTTACGCTACCAGGTTCGTGAGATGAAGTCTACAATAATGATTAAAGATGGGATGTTTGCTGCATCTGACAAACTGAATAGACCATGGACCGTGTCTGGGGAACTTCTAGCTTCCAGAAAATAGGTATTATCTGTTTCTAATGAGCAATAGGCAAGCAGTGCCCACAGTATAAGTGGTTTGTAGATAAGCAAAAAGTTATATTCACAAATCCTGTCAATCAACACTTTGCAGCAATTTCCTTTAAAGAGTAAAAGATAAAGAAGAGCTGGTCTAGGAAAAGCAGCATTTTGAAGAAGCAGCATTTCTGTAGTTATGGCTAAGGAAAATGTAGGATAAAAGAATGTGCTGTTAGTGTGCTGCCTCATCAGCAGTGCTCTGGAGTGTGCTGCCTCTGGGCCAAGCCTCAGTTACCTTTTAGTCTGAACCCAGACCTAGCACCTCCAGCAGACAGTGGGGGTAGGAGTGGAGTGGGCATCTAGGATAAAGCAACATCACTTGACTCCTGCTCTGGCTGCAATAAACTTCAGCCCTTACAGAGGTGTGAGCAAGATTTGAACCAAGTCTGTAATCTTTGTTATAACGAAACTACGAAGCCAGGGGTTTTTTCTCCTGAAACAAAAACCTCACTGTGCTCTGCCCAGCTGAGAAAACCTAGAGATCGACCAGGAGTCAGGTTATAACTCCTGGTTCAAAGCATCTGAAAAAAAAAAAAAAAGGCAGAAGGCAAAGTTATTGGTACCCAAGGGAAAAGTCTTCTTAATTCAATTGCTGTACATGCTGAGACAGCCTTAGAAGAGCATTGGTACATCTAAACTTGGCCTGCAGCGGCGTATTGTTCCACACACTGACTCCCTGGGCTGGGGAAGGAGCAGGTTGCAGCAGTGCTGTGCACCATGTGGGGTTTGGAGTTGCTGGCCCCGAGGAGCAGAGCCTGTTCCAGGCCTGGAGGCAGCTGCAGCAGCGTGGCTCAGTACCAGCTCCAGCTCCAGATGCCTCGTGCGTCAGCACAGCTTGGAGCTGACACAGCCGTCCCGGGTTTAGGACTCAGCTATATCTGCACAGCACCTTGTGCCAAGTCAAAGTGCTTTGAGCTGCTGGTTTGGTCTCTGCATTCCAGTTCCAGTGTGTTTCCTCCAGATATTGCTGAGATGCTGTTACCCAGGATCACAGGACAGCAGAATTCTTTAGGCTGGAAGAGATCTCTAGGATCATCAAGTCCAACCGTTAACCTGGCACTGCCAAATCCACCATTAAACCACGTTTCCCAGTGCCACATCCACACATTTTTTAAATACCTTCAGGGATAGTGATTCAACCACTTCCCTGGGCAGTCTGTTCCTGTGCTTGACAACCTTTACCATGAAGAAATTTTTCCTAATATCCAGTCCAACCCTGTTCTGGTGCAACATGGACAACATGGACAACAAGGCAGCCAATGGGCCAAAGTCACAGGAGAAGCTGATTTGGAGTGCATCTTCCATTGCATATCCATCCTTTCCCGTACAGTCTCTCACCTGCATAGACATTTCCTTTATTCTTTTAATTATTTCAATCTAGAAAGGAGCCTTTTGAATATTTTTACCTTTGGCCATGCATATATCACTTAATGTAACACAGTGCACCGATCCCAAAGCTCACAGTAGCCCACGCAGGGCAGAGCCTGGCTCAGATCTTTACAATCTTGTAGCTGCATTACTGCAGTACTGCTTGAGCTAAGAAACCCTGTTGACATGCATGATTTATGGGCTTGAGTGGAGAATTAACCCCCTGTCACAGCTGTGTGCCCCCCTTTCAGACACAGGCAGCTGCACAGGGACCTCTGTGTTGTGTTACTTTGTGATGACCAAACACCAAGTGTTCCCCGGCATCACTGCCCAGTCTGCCTTGTGGAGTGCTTGCCTAGCTCCCTGCAATCAAAAGAAATACAGTTAGGGACAGGAAAGGAAAAGCAATTCAGTGCTGAAATAACTACACTTGGCTGGATTCAAAATGAACACTGTATTTGCTCAAAAGCACCCAAAAAGCAGAACAGGAGGAGGCTGGAACCAGTCCTCGCCCTGAGGCTAGAGGAGGAGGAGTGGGCAGTCAAAAGGCTATTTCCAATTCTGTGTGACTTACAAAGCACATAACTGCTCCATGCCTCAGTTTCCTGCCTGTTCTGTAGATGCACCAGCACTGTTTGCTTGCCTCCAGCATCTTCTGTAAGGATTTCTCAGCTAACACTTCCCAAATGGTTGGAGCTGCTCTTGAAATAGATACGATAAAAGTGTGTATTACTGTAAATAATCAATTTGTTAAAAATAACTCTGATCAAACTGAGGACATTGAAAGGAGGTGCTGTTTTGTTCAAGCAACATAAGAGAGAGCCAGAGAGGGAACAGCACAAATCTTGTCCTGCTCAGAAAGACAAGGCCAAGTATTGCAGGTGCCGTGTCTGCACAGCGTGGCTGTAAATCCCAAATCACCCGGTGTTCCTCTGGCAAACACAGGGGTGAGGTGTGTCTGTGTACAGCAGGCAGGTCAGGATGTGAGGGGAGGATGGTAGAGCTGGGGGGACAAGGTGACACCTGTCCCTGGTGGTGCTGAGTGGCTCAGCAGGAGGCTGCCTTGCTCCTGTCTGCCCGGCAGGATCCACCCAGGGCTGAGGGCTGGGGCTCATTAATGCCACCTTCTCATCAATGCCACCTTCTCATTAATGCCACCTTCTCATTAATGCCACCTTCTCATCAATGCCTCCTTCTCATCAATGCCACCTTCTCACTAATGCCATGCCAGGCTCCTCTGCACTCTGGTCAGCTCGGGGCTTCTCCTTTTCCACCTATGCAAGGAGCAGCCCCTGAATCTGTACAGCACAGGGAAGATAGATCAGCACGTTGAGTGATTGCCATGAGAAGCTTCAGCTGCTGGAGCAACTGTCCTGGCTGAACTGCTGGAGATCGGTGGTAAGAAGCATTCACCAAGATACACACAAATAAAACTCGTGTCATTGCTTTGCTGGCTCAGTCTTTGTTTGCTGCAAGCATTCATATCAGTGATCATTAAACTCACAGCAAATTCCAAGAAAGAGAAAGACCAGCCAAAATAGTTGCACATAATGAAGAGGTTTTCTGTTCATCACATTAGTAAGAAATCTTTGATTTTTCTTTTTCTCCTTTTCCCAAAAGTTTCAGATATTTGATCAGGAAGAAGAAAAACACACCACATGAAGTTACAAAAGAAATGAAATTGTTAGACACTGATATTTTTGATACATTGCAGCATGGCTTTTGGTCTGAACCACTATTACTTTCACTTTGAGGAGAGGGGAAGCAGCTTTTTCTTAACAGTAGTGAGACAAAATTAGATTTTCATTCTAGTAACTGAACTAGAATAAGGATTTATTATAAGTTTACTTGTCTTTTATGTACACTTTTAGTCTCCATTAGAATATACAATCTCCATTAGCAATTACTGTGTTGTGGCACAATAGGGTGCTTTGGGTACTCTACTAATGATATGTGTTGTGTAGCAGCTGATCCAAAAGCTCATCACCACCAAATGAAGGAGGACCAGATGCCTTCCTTTCCTCAAGCTCTGCCCCTGGGTGCAGGCTCCATCCTCCTCCTCATGGCTGCTGAGCTGCATGTGAGAGATCATAGAGCCAAAAAATAATGTGAATATATTCCTGTAGTGGTAGTCACCAGATCACAGAAGGGTCCCACAGCTCCAGGGGCACCCAGGCTGTTACTGCACAACACATGGCATGTTTGGGAGGGACTGGGGGCAGGGAGAGTCACACAACCATCTCGGTGGTGCCAGCAAGGCTGACGTGGCTGCTTGCTGACCTGACAAGTTTCTCAGACCATTTAGAGAGACTGGTGCATCCTGAAGGGATCAGTACATACTGTAAAGCAGGAATTAGCCAGTTGTGCAGTTTAATCTGAGATTGGAAGAGGGTTTCCATTCAGGTAAATGCACAGAAGCCTTCCAGCATTGGCACCTGCTTGCATTAAATGCTGCACTCACTGTAGTTAACTGCAGCATCAATCTGTGAATGAAACTGGGTCATGCTTCTGCAAAAACTAAATAAGACATTATTAACATGTCCATCAACTACTGAGGATGTGATATGTTTTTCAAACTGTTCATTAATTCTGTACAAAACCAGTGACAGGTACAGTACTGTTTTTGCAGCTGGGGGTGAAGGATGTCACATACACAAACCTGCAACATCTGCCTCGTTTGGGGATTTACCATCCTTTTCTTAAAATGAGCAAAATGTAGATGAACATTGGAGACATTCACCTGAACTCCTCAAAGCAAGTCAGTAATTAGTAACAATTAATCCCATTGTACTTTAACTCTGTGAATTGTAAAACACTTTCCAGAATGCTGGAGCAGATTGTCTGGTCCACTTGGGAGCTGATGAAACTTAGCACCAACAAACACTTTCCTTTTGAGACACATTGCTCTGTCTTAGAAAAGTGCCTGAATCCAAGTGCATTACACCTTAAAGGAAGGCTGATTTTGCCAGAGCAGGGGCAGGGGGAAACAGAATAAGGCACCAATTTTCCATGGATCCCTAGAGCCTTTCACACAGTGGGGTGAGCCTACTGTGCCAGAGCTACTGGGAGCTTTATCACTGGCCTGAAGTGAGAGGTGGATCAGTCCTGCACCCAGTTCCACCATGAGAAAAGGAGACTCAGGCTACATGATAAAAGCACCATTATTCTTTTCAATGAGGGCATCCATGAAGGAATTAACTGTGCTTTATAACCACATCTTCAGCTAAATTACCTCATCTTTCCTCAACACCTGCCTTTAGACATGCCCACCTGTGCACAACCATTTCATGTTGGCACCACACAATTTAATGGAGTTGATTTCCAAAAATAATTAGTGTCTCCCTGGCAGTCTTATAACAGCATATATTCCTGTATTTAAACTTCAATGATTGCACAAGAATATATATAAGGAAATATTTGCAGACACTCTGGGACTCACAGTTATGATTTTGGAGTTATATGTATGTTGGATTTTCTTCCCCTGTGTTTAAAAAAGGTGCATAACGGCGCTACAATATTATTACATGTTGTAATTACACAGCCTAATTACATGATTATATGTCTTTACACTAATTAGACAATTAAGAACCATTACAGGAATATCGTGAATGGATTTGGATAAATTAAATTATTTTTAAACCCACTGAGGCAACTGACAAAAAAAAAACCATCAAGGGGTAGCAAGCAAAGCCAAGATACCCTCCTGGGTCTTGTGAGAAACACCTTGGTCCTCCCTCACTCTCAGATAAATGGGAACATTTACATCACAGGTAAATGTTAAAAACAACTGGCTTGTGCTCCATGTACTTGGAGCAGAATTTCATAACACCTTCTAGCACGGTTGCTGTATAGCAAAAGATTTATAGCCAAGATCTGGAGCTGGTGCCTTGAGATCTGGAAAGGATGGTTGTTACTGGTGAGTCAGGCTGCTGATTGACTGGATTGAATCCAGCCCTGTGTCATTGGCTGGAACCAAGTAGGATGGTTGTGAACATGTACAGGGAGCAGGGGAGGTACAGAGCAGGGCTCTACTGACAGATCTGGGAGAAAGCCTGGGAGCTTTGGTGCCACCAGGGACAGCGGGGGAGGCAGAGCCAAGGCTCGCTGGGATGCAGTCAGGCTAAGCAGGGCAGGATGCTGGAGGCTGCCAGACAGCAGAGCAGGAGCACAGGTGTGCATTGCATCCTCCCTGTCCTGCTGGGTCTGGGTGCCCAACAGGACCACACCTTGCTCAGTTGTGGAGGGCCTTATGAAGACACAAGGACATTCTTCTGGTAACAATAGGCACAGCTGCCTCTCCAATGGGAAACCCCATTTTCCAGAGGCCATCAGGCAGCCTATTGGTGGGAAATTGTTAGAGAAATCTGTTTCTGCTGGATGTACTTCTGCTCTTTGGAAACAAAAACTTAATTTTTCAAGGCTGTCAATGTAATATTTTCTGTAAGCACTAAACTCACCTGGGAAGCCCTGGGACACTTCCAGAATGCAAGGGGGTGTGACCAGCTCATTTATGCCAAACCTTGCTAAGGAACACTCTCATTATGATCACAATACATAGAAAACAATAAATTATTTGGTTTGTCTGTATCTTGCTTTATTTCCGTCTATGCACTAAGGGGTATTAATGCACTGACAGGATTTGTGTGTAGATTAACAGCAAATGAACAGCATAACTGATGCAGAATTAGTCATAAGTTCCCAGTCCTGTCAGCAGTGAATGAGTTGGTATTTTTCTGGCATGAGCCTGCTTTGGGAAATCCCACTCCCAGACTTTATGGCTCCTGTTTATACGTGGAAGTGAGAACATTATTTAGGCTTTGATAAGCAATGTCTTCTACCCGCAGCATAACCATTAGAAGCTCAGCAGATGTGTTTCATGAGATATATAATCCTTTCAAGCTCCTTTTTATCCTAAAGGCACAATAAAACCTTCACACAAGATAAAGACAGTGAGTCTAACTTCCATGATTTTGTTCAGCTTCATGTAAATTTGTTCTGTTTGTGGTTCGTTTTGTAGTTTCATTCTCCATTCATTCCATACGGTTATTTTTAAATATCTGTGTTGGTGTTTCCCTGTATGCATGTCCCACTCCATTCTGGGCCTTACTTTTTGTTTTCCTGAACAGCAGGACTGCTCTGTTCAAAAAGCTGCTCTTTTTTTCCTCCTCATTTCTCACTGTTCAATTACATTTTAATAAACTTCAGAAGACACTGTATTTTTCTCACAGTGACTAAGGTACACCTCCCACAAGTTCAGGCAAGGCTGAGACAGCACTATCTGACATGATAGAGATGTGGAGCCCATACACTGGTTTCAGGCACATCACACCATCAAGCTTGTTACAGATCTATCCCTCTTGACCAGCACTTCAGACATCCAGCAAGGTCAGCTCTGCTTCTCTCCCTGTTTGGTCTGAGCAGAGATGCAGGCAAACTCCATACAGAAGGGCCAGACTTAGCTTCAGGCTAGCTTGTAAAGGTACAGCAATAGAGAAGGAGTAGCACAGGCTGAATGTATCCATAAAAAAAATGCATCTGGAAGCTGGAAAATATAGATGAATGATGCCTACATCATGGCACCTACCACTGCTGCAAGCCTCACTAAGTAGCAAATAGGCCACAGCTATCCCCATATATCCTTGATTACAAGCTGCAGACACTTTCTCAGGTAGCTGTGACATAGACATCTCTTTATTTGGCTTTGCCTTATATCCCCAGGCTGTCTCTTCTGCAGCAGCATGGCCAACAACAACACAGCCACTAGCACAGTTCAGGAGTCACTGACAGCCCCAAGACACCAGTGCACAGGTGCTGACACACGTGGGGTACCCGAGCTCTCGTAACGAGGAAGACGTAGTCAGTACCGTCAAGGGAGAGCAGAGTGTGCAGTCAGCTCCTTCTTCTTGAGATGCACAGGAGGTGCCCACATCTAAGGCAAGCTGGGGAGGCAGGGATAGATGCTGCCATGCTGTGCCTCTTGCCCTCAGGATTAGAGAGGAGAGCATAGTCTGTTTTCATAGACTGGGATAGACATAACCCTGGGCATCAGCATGAAAACCTGCTCTGGTAGGGTGTGCAAAGGCTCTGTGTGCTGCAGTAATCTCTGCTACGGGGTGTTTTCCTGCTGTTCCTGTCTCTGCTGTTCATTACCCATCCCAGCACCCTCTGGTAAATCTTGCTCCACATTCTCTCACGTCACTCCTGCTCAGTCTGCCTCACAATGGGAAAAGATTTCCATTCCAGCTCTACCTCACCAGTCAATATGCACTGTGTGTGATGTAAATTCATCATCCCTCCTGCTGGAATTTACCTTTGTTTACTCAAATAACAGCACAACATAAACCTTAATCTGAAACTCCTCTTGACCTTTGCAGTTTTCAGTCTTTTCCCCTACAGGGCTCCCAAAGAGCCAAGGGAAAGAGTTAGCCTTTCAGGCAAGGCCAATAGGCATCGAAAACTGTAAATTATTAACTATGTTTAGCAGGCTGGCCTGGATTTGAAAAAACAAATGTGATAATTAGTTGGAAATTAAGCCAAAGAATAAGATCTTGTGATTGCATCTGCCTCACTGAAAGAAAAAACATTTCATAAACATAATGACATGTGGAAACCAAGTTAAATTAGGCATCAAATACATCTGATAATATATTGCTCTGAAGAAAATTGAAAAATGAAGTTTCAACTGGCAGATCTTCAAATGAGAAATGTAGCACTTTGTTTGGGGATTCCTGTTTGCTGTGGGGTTTTCCAGGGGCAGGAGAGAGAGCAGGGAAGTTGTAACACCTTGCAGTCATAACCAAGGGCTCTGTTCTGCATCCCTCATGCATCCTTCATGCAGAAAAAATTCCCACAGCCAATTTTTTAAGTAAACAGAGTTGGACCTTTCTTTAAATATCTGCCCTTTGCTGAGTCATCAGAGCTGGAGGATGAGGTCCTTTCTCAGCTTGGATGCAGCAATAGGATTAACACCCCTTCCATGGCTGGTCTCAGCCCCTTCTGCTGCCGTTCATCCATCAGTGTCAGTTCTGCTTTTCCCCCAAAATTAGATTAATCTGTCATTCTGGGATTGATAGTTCAAACTATTTTCATACAGTATTGCTGCAAAGAAAATGTCTGAAGAGCTTCTTTCTCCACTGGCCTGCTGTAGTCCTTCACTCTGCATAGGTGGCAGCGATTACACCAGGCTGCAGCCAGACCAGTTCCATCTGTGGGACTGCACTGATTGCATTAAAACCAGATTATTGCCCTTTTTAGTTCCTGAGCACCCCAGTAAAATTTCTTCAAGGGTTAGATTGTACCATTTACTAAATATTCCATATCTATAACTAGACCAGAGAGAGGTCTGAATGGTTGAGCCTCCTGTAACTTTGCAAGGCAAACTTCCTCCTTTGCATCATATCAATTAAATTCCATAGAAAATGCCCCCATTATATATTTGACCTACTTATGAGGGCAGTTCACTACAGCTGTAATTGATTTAACCTCTGTCAGGGCACAAATAATTTGAAAAGTTCTGTTATCTGAGTAACTTGTAGATAAATTTTGTACGTCTTGGTTACATAAGTAAATTTGGAAAAGAAGTTCCTTAGCTGCACGTCTGGCATGTCTTGGTTTGGTTTCTGCAGACAAGGCTCCCAGCCACCCCATTGCATTGATGTGTTTTCTCAGTATGTGGCTCTTGCCAACAGCCCCAAATGGTTGAATTCTCCTGCAGAAGTTGGGTCCTTGAGCGAGGATCGCGACACCAAACGCGCACACTGTCGAGGCTGCCTGGCAAAGGAGACAGCCACTGCTGACCTTCTGCTTTTCACGGTTTTCAGGGTTCCATGAGTGGGTCACACACATGGATCATCGACAGCATTGCTTCTAAACATGACCAAAAATGCAGAAGAAATAAAAAAATTAATAATAAGCAGAAACATTTTTTTCCCACATCGTTGGTTCCTGACAACCATGCTACAAGCATTTTTGATTTTCTCTTTTCTGCAAATACATTTTTTCCAGAAGAATAAAAGGAGAACTTTCATTTTGCTTGCTAAATAAACATAATATCAAGGGGATGATGCTGTGTGAGCACAGTAAAATAAAATCAAGCTTTACTTTCTATTAGAGAAAAAAATACAACTTGAGGAAGAAAGAGTTTTGCTAAGCTCTAATTTATTTGAATAGTGTCAACTGCAGTAAGGTTAGACAGTAAGTAGCTACTTAAGGTTAGAAATTCATACCTTGCAGGTAGATTATTGTTGATGGTGGAAAACAAAGAGTGTTTACAAAT
This sequence comes from Notiomystis cincta, assembly GCA_013398075.1. Classification (NCBI taxonomy): domain Eukaryota; kingdom Metazoa; phylum Chordata; class Aves; order Passeriformes; family Notiomystidae; genus Notiomystis; species Notiomystis cincta. The sequence continues at coordinate 91,835 of VZRX01021472.1, read as the reverse complement.
CGTGACTGATTTATTGATACAAATTATATTTCTTCTCTAGGCAAAAATATTTACATTTCAATTTAGTTCAGTTTTTTTTCCTGTTTTTAATATATTCACATACAAAAGCTATCAGCAATCTAGAAGAATATGCAGAAAGTTGAGACACCTCAAGGTTATCTTTATATGTGTATTCTATTATTAATATACATAATAATTTTGGTTTTATTCTCATATGTTAACATCCAGGAGATAATGCTCTAAAACATAAAAATTCTCCACAATTTGCAAGAAATAAACAACAAGATTTTCTTCTTGTGAATTTACGATAGAGAAAACATCTCAAAATAAATTTTTAATAACCAAAGGGCCAATGCTTATTTCAATCCCCTGTCATTCCTCCGACTGAACTGAAGCAGAAGTAGCCCCAAGTGTTCACCGGCCTGATACAGCACTTCGTATTCCAGGAAAAGGAAAAAACCAACTTTGTACTTTCTCCACCCCAAAACTCTAAAAAAAGCCAGAAGAACAGTTGGCTCATCAAGGTCAAATTGGGTAGATCCCAATTCACAGCAGTAAACACACAGTGTTAGAGTTGTGGGGATTTACAGACACTCGCAGCCTGTCCTCAAAGGCTGCTTCCACACAGGTCTAAAATGAGCATTCCTGAGCTTTAGGGCATGCTCATCTTCCCTCCAAAAGAAAAAATTAATTAGCATGCTTAAAAATTAAAGAAATACCTAACCCCAAAAGAAACTTGTAATGATGCATCATTTAAAGGAAGAAGTACTTAATGAAATGAAAATTTCTTTGCATTGGTTGGAACAGAAATCTTACTGGATGAAGAGGAAATTCAGAGGAGGAGGGGAGCTATGGAAGGGCTTGTGACATTGCCATGGCTGTCATTTCCAGATCTTACATCTTCACCAAAATCCAGCCCACTCTGCTCAGGGCCCTGAGGTGTACCTGGAAAAGTGTTTGAGCTCCCTCAGAGTACAGTTCTGTCCACTTGGATCAGAAGAAGGGGCCATAGAAGAAAGGAGATTGAGCGTTGGGTTTGTGACCTGGTCCTGTAGGACCATGGCTTCTTTGTGCCCCACATCTGTCTGCTCAGCTGCACAGTCAAGGATGAAATGCACATTCCTGAAGTTTACAGTCCACTGCTCTCCCTTGAAAGTTCCTTTCCTTTGCCTCACTCTCTCAACAGGTGACTGAGTGAGCTCTGTGTGTCCCACTTGCACAAAGGGGTCAGTAATGCTGAGGGTGAGAGAGAGGGTGTAGGGACAGGGCAGGGGGCAGAAGGAAGAAATGGGCTGATGCTAATGGATGAGAGACCCACCAGTGATATAAACAGCCAACAGGGAAGGCTAAAACTGGATCAAGCTACAGCTTGCTGCCAAACAGTGGGAGAAACACAGAGTAGCTTCAAAGGAGGCATTTTACTGTTGCTTTGGTACATGCTGAATGTTGGGTGACCTTCAGCAACCTGATGTCCCTGCCCATGGCACTGGGCTTGAACTAGGTGATCTTTGAAGGTCCCTTCCAAGAAAAACCCTTTTGATCCAGGGTTCAGGAGTCCTTTGCTGATGATGGGTAGGACACAAGGAATTACAGTGCGAGAAAGGCGAGGCAGTGAGCCACAGCACTGGCGATCCAGAGCTGAGCCCCGTGCCTGCTCCAGGGCAGGCGCTGCAGTGTGCCCAGTCATGGGCAGGCACACGTGGAGCACACCCAGAGCCAGAGCTGGGGGACTGCCTCTCACTTCTTCCTTCACTGAAACCCTCTCACTGATCCACAACGGAACGTGCAGTGTTGCAGCGCATGGAAATCACCCAGCAGCTGTAACTGCACTGAGCCTCTGCTGCCCCAACTGTTTGCAAATCTGGATTTTATGAAGCCTGATCACTTCAGTGAATGACCTCTTGACCCTGGTGTCCACCCATCACACAGAGCAATGTGTTTGCCAACAGGAATATCTGCTTGGACAGTCAATGATTTAATAAGCTTTTCTTCCTACACAGAGTTTATTGATTTTTGCTTTTAGTGAGAGCAAAAGACTGTATTGTCAGAGTAGGTGTTCTGCAGTGTTTGCATCCTTTCCTCATGTATACTTTGTTATATTTCCCTCTGTATGATTTCCATCATCCCTTATTGCCACAGATATGCTTCCTGTCATCTTTGTGCCCTGAAGCATCTCATTTTCTTTTCAGTCATACCTTGATTAATGTCTTCATAAGCTCTGCTTTTCTCTGCTTTACTGTGGAGTGGTTGCTCTAGAAGGTGCTTTGCTGAGAAAACCTTTGGGATCTGGGCTTGCAGGGTTTTTTGTAATTGTCATTAATTTCCACTTCTCCATTTGTCTTTGATAATTCCAAATACTTTATTCTGATGTCTTTATTGATTCCTTTATTTTTCAAGTCAGCAAGGGGTTTTTTAACAGTTGTTAAATCAGCTGATTTAAATGTTTATCTCTACAAGCCAGAATACTATGCTTTAATTGCCTGTAAATGTGGACTTTGTGTCTAATTTGCACCTTCTGACCATTTAATTAGGACAGTTATAAAAAAGTCAATGAATTATACCATGGCCAAACTTGCTTATGACAGAGTACAATCACATCTTTCAATTTTCCGTCAAATAACTCATTCTTCATCCTTCTGAAAACACATCACTGACACCATTAGTTTTACCATTTATTACCCCTCTCTACCTCCTTAAAAACAAACAAACAAATAAATAAATAAATCAGGAAATACTTCTGTGTTTAACAATGCATCAAGGAGTTATATTTCTCAAGAAACAGCTTTGTCCTTGTAACTCAACTGTTACAGCAGCTGCTTTCCCTGGAAAGTCACAGGAAGAAAATATGTATGGGGTCCTTATGGAATGAGTATGGGCTGGGAAAAGAGCAGGATCTTAAATTTCTTACTGTATCACCATGAGATCAGGCAATTGCCTGCTGAGCATCCATGATCTGCTGCTTGTCAGTGGAGATTCCTGCTTGGGAACCATTCGGGAGCTGGAGGAAAGCTGCTCCCTCTAAGGGCTGAACACACAAGGGTCCCAGACATGGGGTCTGTGTTAACACAAGGCACTGCAAGTTCAGGCTCAGTCCACACATCTTTTGCCTCCCTGGGCTGCTCCACCGCTGCTGCCACTGTTCAGACTTCCACTCTTCTGTAGTAAGTATATGAAGATTTGACAATTTCTTTAAACGCTGAGTGAAGGACTCAGAAGTACCAGGACAGAATGTCAGCATTCTCTCTTTTTTTTTCCAGCCTAGATCTGCTCTCTCTAAAGAGCTGCATTTTGTCAAAGATAAATTGATGAAAGCCTGAAACATCATTGGGTGATGCACTCACCTTCCTGTTGCAAAGCCAAGCGTGGGAGTTAATTTTTGCCAGCTTCTTGCCATGAGACTGACAATTTAAAGGAATAAAAAGTAGCTACCATCAGCTTCAAAGAAGGTGCAGATTACTGTTTTGCTACAGGTGAAATCATATCCACCTTATTTTGAGCCTTTTAGCCCCATTGAGCTCAATCTCACCATACACTGAATATTCTAAATACACTGGGGACCATTTGCTGGATGCAAAGGCAGAACCACAGCACAACATCTCTTGACCAGGCTGCAGGACTGACACAGAGACTGCAGAGGTGAGTTCAGCAACTCAGCAAGGGTGAAGCTCTCTAATAGGCATTTGAAGGATGTTGGTGATCCAGTGAGAAAGAAATAATTGTTTATCTCTGGAAGATGAGGAAAGAGAGAAAATGGAGTGAGGGTACATATTTTAGTGAAAAGAAAGTACGGAGTTTCAGGTAGAAAACTCTGTCAGGATGAGAACACAGGCTGTTTTCTTGAATGATCCCCCAGATGAAGGCAGTGCCCACTGGAGTTGTGCCAGCCTGGCTCAGTGCCCACAGCTGCCTATCCTGCCTGGGACAGGTAGGAGCTGCTGTGGTAACCTCTGCAATGCCCTGCTGTCCCTCTGCTCTGGGAGATGTTTCAGTGAGGACAGACAAGCAAGGGGTGCATTTGCTGCAAGGCATTTTGGAAATGCAGCAATCCAGGCTTTAGGACTGAGTGCCGGCACTGTTCCTGACATGGCTATCCTGCTGGAAGGGGAGAAAGAGCAAGCGGGGGGCTCTTCTCCCTGCAAGACTCCCAGCTGGCATGTACACCCCTGAGCACCTCCAGATGGCTCATACAGGGTCCTAGAGCTTGAAGCTGGAAAAGCCAACTAGATTTTGTCACCACTCTTAAAATACCACCCATTTGGGCCCCTATTGGGATGGACTGAAATGTTGCATGTATTCAAGAAAATTGTCTCTCAGAAAAGCATTGAGACATCTTCATCAAGCACTGCAGGCTCCTTGTCTTCCCTCAGCAGCTTGTTTCAAATCCTCACTACATGTTTTGCCTAATTTCCACTCCAGATATATTTGGCTTCAGCTTTTAACCATTCATCCTTTTCCACCAAAATAAAGAGCTCATTTTTCTCTGTGAAGAGTTATTCTCTGTAATCAAGACTTTTCAATCTTTTTGATAAGCTAGACAGACAGTGCTTTCTAAACCTCTCTCTCCCCATTAGGTCCTTTCTGTAGTCCTTGGACCACTTTTGCAGCTCTTCTCTGCCTCTTTCCCAGTTTTTCAGCATCCTCAGTGGATACTAAGACTGCAGAGAGCCTTGGCTCCTGCCTCCATCTCAGCATCCCCTGTTTAGCCAGTCAAGGTCTCATTAGCCTTCTGAGTTATTAGAGGACTTGAGTTTTTGTCTTCTTGTTTGGCCTCTAAATCCTTTAGAGAAAAAACAGCACTTAACTAGAGCAGCTACTATTTCTTTTTCTGTGGAGTTTAACTCTCTATTTGGCTGTGCTTAAAAACAGTGGATTTGTCTGACCAAACAACAGGTCTCGTATTGCTGCCTCCTCTTCATCTTTTAAACATAACATCGATTCTGGTGCAAGCTGCAGATTTTATCAGCCATGATCCAATGTAGCATCTGCACTGCTGATGAGCAGTTTTAGGTCTAGGAACAATCTATACATCCCTACCAGGAACCTCCATGTTTAATGATGATGGCTTATTGCCAAATGGTGCTCAGAGAGAAAGCGATTCTTCAGTTTTGTTTCCTATGTGCTTTATTACACCCACATAGTGCTCATGTTGTGCCCTGGAATATCATGTCAAACACCTTATAAAGTCTTCTCTATTGCACATATATTGCATAAGTCCACATTTTATATAAGCTAACTTGAGATCTGGAGCAGTAGCAGAATGTTTGTCTACATTGCAGGCTTCGCTCTCACTGCGTTAGTTTGGCAGCTGGAGGCAACCTCCAGCCATAATCTCTGAGAGCCCTACACGAGCTTATTTACCCTGGCACCCTACCTGCCTCCTTAGCAGCACAGTTAAAAAGCCAGTTCAAGAGGGAAACCCTTTCACATCAATTCATTGAGAAAGTGATGGCAGTGTTTGAAAGAAACAAATGTAATTTGTTAGTCAGCATTTTCCTGGCTTTTATACATTTACTCAATAATTTCCTTGTCCACACAGAGGGAGGACCTACCTGTAGGAGATTTTTATTTAGGCCTGTACAGGAGACTTGGTGACCTCAGGAGAGTGTTCCCTCCTACTCAAAATCTTAGACAGCACATTGTCAAAGGAGACGATCTTGGCTAGGAATGAATACCCACCACAGACAGAGATCAAGACTTCATCCCCTCCTGGCACTGCAGAGGTGTTCAGGGCAGTCACAGCAGATTTTTCATTGTGACAGCCACCTGGAAAGATTTAATACAGTAGAAGGGAGGACAAACAATAACTGTCTTCCTGGAATACAACAGTAGGAAACAGCAGGGGTCCATAGAAATGCTCTTGAGTAGAAGAAGCTCTCCACCAAACAGGAAATCTGAGCTTTCCCCTTTGTTCTATGCAGAGCTTAACAGTCTTTCATTTTAAATGCCTCCTGGCCTTTATGTTCTCTATCACAGACAGTCTTTCTGCATTGTATTGGCTTTCCTGGATCTCAAGCGTAGGAACCCATCTCTCTCCTCAAGCTGCAAGCTCCCTGCTTTGTAACTGCTTTAGGAGGGCTAGATCCCTGAAAGGTGGGTGCTACAGCATCATGGCTTCATACCATCACCACTTTGTGAATCTAACACTCTGGAGCACTCTGCACCTGCAAGGCCATGGTGGGATAGGTCTACACTGACATCTAATTTTCAAGGATTTTATGTCTGATTTCCACAATCAAATTTTTAAAATCAGTCCAAATACCATTTATTTAATATTCCAGTACTACTATGACAGCCACGGGAAAGCTGATGAATTTTGTCTCCTCTCAAAGTTCAGGAACTCCTTAGGCAATGATATAGGTTTTCAAAAACTGCTGAACTGCTGTGCTGAAACTTTAAAGAAAAAAGTGCAACCTGAGGCAGAAAGAAGTCACAGAACATTCCAGTGCAAATTATTAACATCGTGGGTATTTATTATTGACTGCAAACAGGAGTGTGCAAAGCACTCAGCAAATGGCACAGCCCCCAGCCTGCACTCATGCAGCTGCCCCCTGCTGCACTGGGGCAGCGGCTGTCGTGGGGCTGGGGGGGCTCCTCCAGCACCCCACTGCTCCTTGTGCTTCCTGGCTGTCAGCCTTTGCCTTCTGATGATAAAGTGAAATTTAGGAGTCCCTTTGTTTAAAGCAGTTGTTAAGGTTGCAGAACTAACTGGCTTGCTGCAAAGAAATAGGTGAAGTCTATACCTAAGGCGTTCCCACTGAGCTGGATGCAATTTTTCTGTGGGTTCCTTTGAAATCTTCCTCTTTCATAGCAGAATTTCTTTCATAGCAGAACAGTTCTTCCTTTTACAGCCTTTCCTGCTGGAATAAGGACTTTTCTTCCTCCACATGTGTCAGCAATGTGGTGGCCGTGGGGAGGAATGCAGTATAGGAGACTGGCAGTGGTCAATCTCTTCAAAAGGACTTTTGGGGGACCCAGTTTGACCTGACTTTCAGGAAGAGAATGTCCAACAAAACCAATTCCCATGCTGAGGAGTTTAATGCACCCAGTGTCACCAGGTATTTTTGAGAAACAGGGTCCCACATTTAGCAGAAGACAAGGGCAGGCTCAGCTGTTCTGTGCTGTGTGACCATTCCCCCAGCCCCATGGTGACCCCGGTGTCTGTGTTGAGGGATGGTCCCATGGCCTTGTAGCCAGAGATTCTTCCCACATTGCTGTGGCTGTGCTGTACTGACTGGTTACCAGCCCAGCTGTGCTGAGCTGACCTTTATGGCCCTGCACTGTGGAAGCTGTTCCACTTTTTATAAATATCTCAAAGTTCACTGCATGAGGGGACTGCAACTAGGGCTTCCTCCCTCTGATGCAAGGAGTAGGAGCAGCTGCTTTGAGTTAGACCCTTTTGTCTGCCTCCACTGGCTGTTACAAAGAATGATATTTTCCTTCCCCCTTCTGCACGCAGGTGGTACTTGGGTTATAGTTTCTCTGAATGCTTTATGTTGCAATTTTACCTTTGAAATACGAACCATTTAGAAGCCACTCTAAATTCTGATTATATCTCTGTTTCTCCTGAGGAGATGAGGGAGTGCACTACTTGTGTCCAAATTACAGAGTTAGCTACCCAGGTGCAACACTCGTGCCAAGTGGGATGAATAGTGGGAAGAGGAGCACGGCAGCAGCTCACAGCCATTGCTGTATATTTTACTCCTTGTACTGTTAGTATATTAAGTTGCTGCTTGCAGAGAGCAGGAATGCCCCTGGATAAAAATACAGGGAGGGAGCAGGAGTAGCTGTGACACACCAGCTGGCTTGTGCCAGCTCCTTAGACTCAGCCCTCATTCCTGTCCGTGCCAGCCTGCAATCTGGGGGCAGCTGTAGCTGCTCACCTCAGGGTTGAAATTGGGTGACTGCTTGTCCTTGAACGTTTCTGATGATTGCCTTCCCCACTTGCTAATGATAAGTGCTCGTTGTGGGGGAATTCACAGGCATGAGGTTGCTGCAAGCAGAGAAGGAGCTTGGCTGTGCTCTTCTCTTGGTCCCATGGTCCCATGCAGAAAGAGGCCTGTGCTGAACAGTGCTGGCAGTTCCAGCTTCTGCCAAAGAAAGCAGAAAGAATCTGGTGCTCCAAAATACAAAACTGGAAGGATGTTCAAAGAATCTGTGCTGGAATGGCATGGGGAAGACACCCTGTGCAGAGGAACCATCCATGGGCTGTGCCATCCAGAAGAGAAGGATCACAACAGTAGTGTCAGCTTGAAGGCATCTGTTGTCATGGGCTGAAAACTCCCCTGATGTTAATTATAAGGGCCCTGGTATTAATTACAGTTACACATGATATTTATCCAGTATGCATCTTTAAGAGTTTACCTTGATCCTTCATGGTTGTGATTTCCGATTTATACTAGTTTGAGATCTGAATCTGACACCTTCTCTACTATGCTGCATACTGATGGTTAGAAAACTAAATTTGTGCTAGAATAGCCTGGTTTCGCAAGAGGACATTGCACTGAGAGCCTTTTCTTGTATAATAATTTTGCTTTAGAAACTGATTACTCATGGTTCTTATCAGATCTGAATTGCAGATATCTGGGGGAGTGTAGCACTGGGATATTTTAGATTGAAATCACTCTGCTATCTGTTCTACTACAGCTCTCTTCTAAAGTAGGCTTTATGTTATAAATTACTTTATAGATTTGTATAGCACGACATAGAAACATTATATACCCTGTGAGTGCTTTAAAATTAATTTGTTCTTGAGCGTGTCCATGTATGAATGAATTTGACATAAGCCTTTCAATTTTATGCTTCACTACAGAAATTCACACAGTACCAACTGTAAATCAACTGCCACACTTACTGAAATAACTACTGAGCTATGAAAAGAGAGTCTGCCCAATATTTAAAGAAGATTTAGATACAAAAATAATAACGTGTGCAAGAGATCTGACATACTACCTTGGGACTTTTGAATCTAAACCAGTGAGATCAGTAAGGTAACACCAATGTGCAGATCCTTCAGGTTAGAGCTATCTGACAGAGAGACCAGGAAACTGGAGGAAGTCAGTTGAGATCACTTTATTGTCTTGATCACCACATTACTTGAGCTGAATGATTCACAAGGAGTGACCAGCAGCCCTCCTGCATGTGCCAGTAGAGATCATATGCGTGGGCTGCTGCAAAAAGTGAGATTTTCAGTGTGCATGATTGATGTTCAGAAGAGGTAAGCAGCACTTAGAAACAGCATTTTTCATTCTATTATTAATTAAAATATGCGATTTTGGATTATAACAATTCTTTATGAACCTGTGTCAAATTCAGCAATATGGTTCCAGCCCTTCCTTGCCTGGGAGAGAAAAGTCCCTACTCTCCTGCTCCAGGGCAGCTGCTGCTCATCCATCACATTCTGGGGAATGTGGCTGAAACCTGTTCTTTCAGTGTGATCTAATTCAATGTAAATGGCTTCACTGGCCTTTGCCACCAAGCTAAAACCTGACGGTGCTGTGTCTCAACCAAAGGTTGTATGAGGCAGAAAACTCATTCAATTACCTGCTCTGCTCTGCTCAGCTGCTGAGCATTTGTACAGTTGCAATGAAAAGTGAAAACACAGCAGGAGAGCTGGAGAACATCTTATTTCAGGTGACCTCTGGCTGGAGCTAGAGAACATCTCTAGTAAAAGAAGGGCTTTGGCTCAAATCTCTGCGTGTAGAAGAGTGGGTTTGACCTCCGTGAACGTCTTTTCCTTTGAACACCAGGTCAGGGAAGAATAGCTGCCATACCTTATTCTTCCACTTTGTGATGCCAGGCTTTTTTTTTCCTCTGCTTTTATACCATGTCCCTCAAATCATGTATTTCGCTGATCTGAAATTAATTTTTTCAGAATTGCATTTCAAAAGTTGACAGAAATATTTTTTTCCTGTTTCTGCTACTGAACAAAAAAAAATCAATTATTGTTACAGCTGCCATGGTGAGAACCCTCAGCTCATGCTGCTGTGCTGAGAGTCTAGGGACACCCAAAACAAAAGCAGCAATCTGAAAGGGAAAGAAACTAAAAGAGACCTCACCCAACTGCCATAGATATAGGTATTGAAATTCCTGTAGACTGTAGTGATTCAGCAAAGAAATCTTTGTCCTTTATACTACAGGGAAGTTTACTATATAAGACATACCCCTCAGAAGAAAAACTAAGCCTTTTGATGGGTGAAATAACTTCAGGAATGGATTTTTTAAAATCATGTATTTATGGTAATAACATAAAGGGATGAAAATTGAAGGTGCAATTAAACAGATTAAGCTCAAACTTTGTTGCTTCTCTGAGAAAATAGTGGAAATAAGGTTCAGTTGGGAAAACATGTAAGAAGAATGGTTTTTATTTTCAGTTGGGTGTTAAATGCTGTGTTCTTATAGTAACAGGCACAACATGATGCTTTTAAATAGCTTAGGTAAAGGAGGTTCCAGCACTTCTGCATTGTGTGGCTTAGATACAATCATTGACATGTTTTGCACAAAAAGGAGCCACTCAAATGGAAGTATTATCATTAGTAATACCCAGTTCCTACAAAAAAATAATCAAAATGTTTTTCTATGGGCAACTATTAATATAACTACTAGTTATTCTAGTATAAAACTTATATTTACACTACTATTAATACCTGCCTGCATAAAAATTATTGTTGTGTTTTTAGGTGTTTCTTTCTTCAAAAGTCAATGGAGAAAACTTTTCTCCAAATGTTTTTATTAAAAAATATGACAGAACTACTTTTCAGCTCAGACTTGCTACTAATTCTCCCCAGGATGCTCTGGGTTCTCAGAGCAGGTACTCAGAGCCTCATTGCCCAGTGCTGACAGCAGGGCACTGCAGAAACCCAAGTCAGGGCTCTCTCTGCTTCTCTCACCCCTTTCCAGTCAGCATGTGAGAAGGAGAAAATTGTCTTCTGCTCCTCCTTGCAGGCTCCAGCAGTGAAGGTGGGTCTGGCTCTGGAACCCAGGTCTCCATCCAGCAAAGCTTTTAAGCACACAATTAATCCATCCCCATTTAGAAAAGTGCAGATGCAGCTGCATTTTGCCAAGGAGCCCTGGGAGCACACGCCAGCTAAGGGACTTTGGTAAGTGCTTTGGTGATCAGGGATGGGCAGCTGAGAGGGGACCACAAAAAGGCAACAGTGAAAAGGAGCAGAGAGGGCAGCTCCAGTGGTATTGGAGCAGCAGAAGCAGGGAGAGCTGAGTCAGACCATGACTCAGAAGAGCTCACTCCAATTTCAGTGCCTTTGTTTACTCTGGTGTCTCCTTTTCCAAGTCACTCCACTGTGCTATTAGAGTTAACAGCAACCTCTTTGACAGTATCCTTTTGAGATTTACGAACAAAGGGCACATTGTGAAAGCCAAGTGTTAATGATGACACCTTTGGTGAAATCACCTGGTTTCAGAGGTAATTTCCATTCTCTCTCTAGAAGTTGCATGAAGTTCTTGATTCTGACCTTGGAGACACATGTGTGACCTCCCATCTTCCAGTGCTTCACACTTCTGTAGAGGGGATCCCATTGGGTCAGGGACAAGGAAAGAGACACAAGTCAGGGCAAAATGCTCAGACCAATTCTCCAAACATCATGGGCAGATATAGGAGCAGCCAAGGGAAAGTAACCCACAGCCCCTCTGCTTGTGGAAGGCTATGCAAGCCACATTCATGTGACCCAGCATCAATGACCAATGAAAAGAGCAGCTTTCAGGCAAGTTAGTTTCAAGAATGGAAGTAACTGAGTATCTGGGAAGGAGGGTGAGATTTTGGTTGCTGTGAGTAAAAAATTAACACAGTAAATAGAAGACCAGACCAACTGAGGAGCCCCTTTTCAAGAGGCTCTTCCCACGGCCTGGGACCAAAGCCCAGCTCAGCTGAAGAGCTGGGCATAAATCCAGATGTTCATGTTGTCCCAAATTACATGCTCAGAGTACTCCCCAGTATGCCATGACTGCCTCTTACCTTTGGTACATGGGCTGGTAATTTACTGGAACATTTGAAGCACAGGATGAAAATTTCTCTGATGATCTCAAATGGGAAGCCCTTCTTCAACTAAATGCTTCACAGGAAATTTTCTTTTTGGAGAAATACATACCAAAAAAGTGCTAAAGACTGTATTGTTCAAGACAAATCTAAGAGTTGCTGTCATCTAAAATAAGCAGCTAGTGCACTTTGATGTACAGCAGAAACTTTTGGGATGTTACAAAAATAGCCCCTTTTATTAATCTGACAGGTCCAGCCCTCCTGGAGGTGCACAAAGCCTTAGCACAAGCAAAGCTTTCTGATGCCTTGCTGAGTCACTACATCACCAGCTCCTGACAGAAAGCCTTCTTCTAAACGTGCCCTGCATGCTTCACTAATTGCTGTGATCTATAAAATACAGTGTGTGAGTTTGATACAGGTTACAGAGGCTGGACAGTGATGTTTAATTACAAGCTACAAAATCTCAGCATCATGAAGATTGTTTCTGTTAGTGAGCTGACAAGGTTTCTTATATCTTACTGCAAGATGTCTGTGGCTTTAACTCATCGAGCACTTCAATTTTCCCTCAAGAACAGAAGAATTTCAGCTTAAAAAACAAATTAAACAAATATTTTTATACTAAATATGCTTAACCGAAAGCTTTCTTCCTATTATTTTATAAATGCCTTGAGATTATAGAGGCTCAACTAGCTTAGTAAAGATGAATTGCATGTGATCCTGGGAATACAGCCATTGCATTAATTATTCTTCCTTTCTATTGTGTTAGGCTTTTTGTAAATAATCTCCATATTTAATCAATGGAAACTAATTAAGCAGAAAGGACATGCTTTACTGTAGTATTAAAACCTGTTCATTGCAATAGGCAAGATGTCATCAATATTTCTAGCTGAAAATTACTACTTGCCATGTAAATCATGCAGAATTTTACTGTAACCATTAAAAAAAAGCTAAAAGAATATTTTATCACTGGGTACAAACAGCCATATGCAGATTTAAAACTATGTAACCAAATGCATAATTCATTGATGTATATGATACTTTGGAAGAAAGGCATTATAATGAAATTGATTATTTCAAGGATCCCAAAAGACAGAAAAATCTCTTTAAACTACCTCCAAAGCAAGGCTACTCTATACATCTAAATAAGACCAGTCGAGTGCTAGTATCAGTTATTTCACTGCAAATATGTACTTTCTTAATTGTCTTTAACAGATTTGCCTAAATTCACAGTGCTGACAAAACAGTTACCACTGCCCCAAACAGCTGATTTATATGCCAGGACCAGTCCTATCAGCTCTGTTCGTACAAACAATCACATTGATTTAAACAGAATCAATCAGGCCAGCAGGATTCAGCCAGGCAATGTCTGCATTAGCAGTAGGAGCAGCACTGCAGGAGGACACAGCTTGTGCTGGGCACCCACAGTCCCTGCCAGCAGCAGGGTGGAGAGACAACCTCCTTCCAGCCAAGCTCCTGCTTGGCCCCACAGTGCCCATTAGCAGCTGGAACAAACACAGTGACTGGGAAACTCACTTCAGAAACATCCTCCCCATCCCAGCTGAAACAAGGATGTGGGCACATCCCCAGATGGCTGCAAGCATCATCATGGTTTAATGAAGAAAAGACAGGGGATGATTCTCTGCAGTTCACCACCAAGGGCTGGGTCACCCCCATGACTGGACTTGCTCAGGAGACAGACATGTGCTGTGTATTCTTAAACTGCTTAGAAACCTATATTGTGTGTGTTTTCTGAGGTACAGACTGATGCAGAAAGAAAGGCTCAGTGAAAGGGACATCCCTCAGTGAACTCAAGGAAGGACAAGAGTTTTACCTCCAGCCAAAGGAAAATATTGTTTATTAACAAGTTAAGTACCAGAAATAATTCCTACTGTGGCTGTGTGAGACTTAGGTGTGTGTGGAGGGGAAACAGTCATTGACTTAACTAAGAGGATGGCAGAAGAGGCTCCTGAGGAGAGGAGATGTTTCCCAGAAGAACAAACCTGTGCAGATTCCCCAGGACACTTGAGCCATGAGATGGACTTTGCTTGTATGTTTTATGTTAACTGGGTGATAACCAGCCTTCATCTCCATGGGAATGGTGAGCTCATGGGACAGGAATAAGTGCCCAAGTTCTTCTGAGTCTTCTCCATGGCATTCCAGGGAAGGGACTGTACATCCCATGTCCTGAAGTGGCAGCACAGACTGTGTGTCCTGCAGGGCTGGACAGGCAGGCACATCCTTGGGTGATCCCAGGGAAAGCTCAAGTGTCTGGGGAAAGGGAGAGCATGAGGTGCATGGGAACCTTCATCAGTGCTTGAATGAAGAATTGGTTTTCCTAGTATATTTCCCAAGTGTATCCAGTTGGTGTAATGCTTCTGAATTTTAAGGGCTGCCACCTCCTCTGCACAAACCAGCATCACTTCCACTTAACCAGGATGTGCCAGAGGAGGCAGGGAGCCAGCCATGATTACATCGCTACAAATTCCTGATCATTTGCTCTCACAGTGCAGAAGGACCAAAATAAAATAGGGGAATAGGAAAATGATATCACTATTACTTGCTTAATAAGCTACTTTACCTCATTTTTCCCCAGTGTTATAAAGGAGACAGCTGCCTTGCTTTGTATCTCAGTACTCATCCAGTGTATCCTTCAGCACTTCTATGTGTTCTGTTTTTCATTGCTGAAATAATGGTAGAGATAAGCCAATGGAGACACTCCAGAACCAGTATACAAACTGTCACAGCTTCCAAAGCAGAAATAAAATTCTTTTTTCAAAAAAACAAGACATACACAGATACACATACTTCTTTTCCTTACTGCCTACTGTTAATCTTCAGAAAAGTCAATATGTTGATTATTTTCAGCAGGAACGTGCCAATCACCTCATCAATGTGTTTAGATATTTCCAGCTATGACATGTAATTTCTCTGCTGTATTTTGCAGTTCTTCTACATTAGGCCCAGCTAGAAAATACAATTCTGGTGGTAGTTTGGCTCTTCGTGATTTATATGTTAAATCCACAGTAAAGTCTTTAAATTCTTTTCAAAGCAGTTTTCAAGTGGAACCATTGGTCTGTGTTCTTAGTTAAGAAATTACTGTTTTGATACAGTGTTTCCAGTTCTATCTATTTTAGTATCTCCTTTTAGGCTGCCCTTAAATAGCAGAAAGTTTGGCCAGTTGATTACTCTGCCATTCTTTCAGGAGATAATTGTTTCCTCCATCTTGTTACAGATTTTTAGCTGTTCAGCAGTGTAATGTGCAGATGTGCAAGTACATTTTTTCTTGATAGAAATCCCTCAGCTTTCAGGTGACTTAGTATCTGTCCTCATCAGACACAAAAGGTTTATGCACTGTGCAAAGTGTTGTAAATTCACGATAAATTAGAGGAGTAATTACAGGAGATGAGTGAAGACACTTCGAGATCCAAAGTACTGATAGGTTCCCCTGGGCTTTGTCAGGGCAGCCTGGACACAAGATCTCACCAGAGCAAGCTTCTGTGGGTGCATAATTAAAAGCACAGTGCATGGCTAACCTTACAATCTAAGCCAACAGGAAAGTTTGTGCATAGAAGGGTTTGGTAGGCTGGGTCTTTCAAATGGTACCTATGATTTTGGAAGTATAATCAAAAATGAGGATCAATGTATCAAGATCTTGATGTATAATTTTTATTTTATTACTGTAATTTCTCACCTTGGAGAAAGCCTTCTACAGATCTGTCCATACTGAGATGAGAACTGATAGAGTTTAATCTTGGGTCTAATTTATTGTAATGATTTGTAGGTGTTTTTTTATAATTTTGCATCTTTATTCAAGTTTTTTTGAAGTAGCCAAATTAACATAGTGTTTAAAATTGCTCACTAATCAAAAGGTATTACTGGGTGTTTTGATTGTGACATGACAGCAAAAAAATTAATCTCACTGACACCAAAATTCTTCACTTCTGTATGTGTTTATTTATGTTCTGTCACTATTTCCTCCTCTGTTAATCTTAGTTTTGTTCATCTACCTCCTTAGTAATCCATTGAATCACTTACCTGGCTTTCAGGAAATTCCCTGTCTGGATAAATTGAGGCAGAAGCCTGAACCACTTACACTCTCCACACTACAGCCAATAATGAGATTGTTTACAAATTATACTATGATGTGCAAGATCTCACTTGATTATACCTTAACTATTCTGTTTTTCCCTCCCTACCACACAGATGATGGAAATGCTTAAAACAAGTTAAGGTAGTGTGACACAGACTAACGTAAGTGTGAGCATGGCATCCAGGGGACAAGCTGTGAAATGTTTGCGTGCTTCTGCCAAAACGCCTTGCATGGCTTTCTGCTGTTGTCTCGTGTTTCTGATGTTAGGCAGCATGTCCGGCAACCTGTGGGCGTTCCGTGTGATATTTATATTCCAGCTCAGCTTTGGGTTTGTGTAGTCTTCTCAGTAGCTTGTGGCAGCTGCTGGTGGCAGGTCTGCACGCGGTGTGCATCGTTCCCTCGAAGCGCGAGGCCCAGGTGGCCGGGCGCGGCCGGCTGGGAGCGCGGCCTGCTGGGAGCGCGGCCGGCTGGGAGCGCGGCCTGCTGGGAGCGCCCCGGCTCAGACGGGCCGGCAGCAGGACCCACCCGCGCTTCCCACGGAAAGCGGCCACTCCCGGATTGCCTCCTGTGGAAGCACAGCCTGCTCCGCTGCAGCGGGGTGTGAGGACGGCTCTGCTACCGCCAGCGCTCTGCGTCTCTGGTGCTGTCAGACTCCTGCCTCGTGCGGCGGGTGACACATCGGAATTACCAGTGCTGTTTTCACAGTCTGTGTAAAAAAGGCTGCTGTGGGCAAATATGATGTTTCCCTGTGTTTGTATGGTTCTTTTAGTGTACATAAAGCCTATGAAGGTGAGACTAATCACAGCAGCTTGAAACGTACTTACCCACCTGGGTCTTGTGGTGCTGCCTGGTATGGAGAGGCAGAACTCAGTTATTCCCTCCCTTTTCCCACAGGATTTTCATGCATATTTTAAGTGTACTGGTGGGGCTTTTTTTGTCACGAGGCTGGTCAAATATTGACCAGGCTGCCCAGCAAGGTAGTGTCATCTCCATCCTTGGAGATCCTCAGGACTTTACTGGACATGACCCTGAGCAACCCACTCTGTTTGGACCCTCTTTGAGAAGGGAATTGGAACATGCGACCTCCAGAAGTGCCTTCCTACTTAGAGCTGTCAATGATTCTACAGTTTTGTGACTATACAGCTGGGGAGTAGAGTGAAGCCACCAAAATAACTTTTAAGCCATCATTCAAAACCAGATCACCAGAGATCAGTGTTCTGGTGACTGGTCCACTTTCCTGGATAATAAAATTGAGCTTATTGAATGCTGGTTATTACTCTCAGTATACCCAGTTACACCACTGTGAGCTTACACAGATAGACATTTGTTGTTTTACTATTATGCAACAAAAAATACATGTTGAATAGCATGTGTTCTGTGAGATCAAGATGACTTATCAGAAACATCTCTACTTTGAATTATTGGAACTATGCCAGCTGACACTGCCAGCTGTCTACATGATGTTTTTATAGCTCTTCTCAAGTTTCCCGTGTAAGATCCCTACCTCTGTTCCTAAGACATTAATGATTAGACTGTCAGAGCTGAGAAAATCCACCTACTGAGCAAGGTCACCTTTGCTGTTCCCAGTAACAAAGGAAAATGCCAGGCTAACGAGGCTCAGGAAGTCCTAATTAACGTCACTGGCAAACTCAAAGCCAGAGAAAAATAGGGCTGGCAAAATAATTCTCTCNATTCCAGCTCAGCTTTGGGTTTGTGTAGTCTTCTCAGTAGCTTGTGGCAGCTGCTGGTGGCAGGTCTGCACGCGGTGTGCATCGTTCCCTCGAAGCGCGAGGCCCAGGTGGCCGGGCGCGGCCGGCTGGGAGCGCGGCCTGCTGGGAGCGCGGCCGGCTGGGAGCGCGGCCTGCTGGGAGCGCCCCGGCTCAGACGGGCCGGCAGCAGGACCCACCCGCGCTTCCCACGGAAAGCGGCCACTCCCGGATTGCCTCCTGTGGAAGCACAGCCTGCTCCGCTGCAGCGGGGTGTGAGGACGGCTCTGCTACCGCCAGCGCTCTGCGTCTCTGGTGCTGTCAGACTCCTGCCTCGTGCGGCGGGTGACACATCGGAATTACCAGTGCTGTTTTCACAGTCTGTGTAAAAAAGGCTGCTGTGGGCAAATATGATGTTTCCCTGTGTTTGTATGGTTCTTTTAGTGTACATAAAGCCTATGAAGGTGAGACTAATCACAGCAGCTTGAAACGTACTTACCCACCTGGGTCTTGTGGTGCTGCCTGGTATGGAGAGGCAGAACTCAGTTATTCCCTCCCTTTTCCCACAGGATTTTCATGCATATTTTAAGTGTACTGGTGGGGCTTTTTTTGTCACGAGGCTGGTCAAATATTGACCAGGCTGCCCAGCAAGGTAGTGTCATCTCCATCCTTGGAGATCCTCAGGACTTTACTGGACATGACCCTGAGCAACCCACTCTGTTTGGACCCTCTTTGAGAAGGGAATTGGAACATGCGACCTCCAGAAGTGCCTTCCTACTTAGAGCTGTCAATGATTCTACAGTTTTGTGACTATACAGCTGGGGAGTAGAGTGAAGCCACCAAAATAACTTTTAAGCCATCATTCAAAACCAGATCACCAGAGATCAGTGTTCTGGTGACTGGTCCACTTTCCTGGATAATAAAATTGAGCTTATTGAATGCTGGTTATTACTCTCAGTATACCCAGTTACACCACTGTGAGCTTACACAGATAGACATTTGTTGTTTTACTATTATGCAACAAAAAATACATGTTGAATAGCATGTGTTCTGTGAGATCAAGATGACTTATCAGAAACATCTCTACTTTGAATTATTGGAACTATGCCAGCTGACACTGCCAGCTGTCTACATGATGTTTTTATAGCTCTTCTCAAGTTTCCCGTGTAAGATCCCTACCTCTGTTCCTAAGACATTAATGATTAGACTGTCAGAGCTGAGAAAATCCACCTACTGAGCAAGGTCACCTTTGCTGTTCCCAGTAACAAAGGAAAATGCCAGGCTAACGAGGCTCAGGAAGTCCTAATTAACGTCACTGGCAAACTCAAAGCCAGAGAAAAATAGGGCTGGCAAAATAATTCTCTCTAGAGCTAAGATTTTTTTTTTTTTAAAACCATTGTAAAAGAAGCCTGGAAGCTGTATTTTCAAATATGGTTAGTGCTGGGGATGGGTTGCAGAAAAGAAAGAGAATCAGTGAGGGGTTTGTGGTTTCCTGCCTCCTTCTCCTCAGTGAGTTCCTGCCAGCAGTCAGAGCTCTGAGACTCAGCTGAGGCCCTGAGGCAGGAGCACTGTACATCTCTGTTCCCACCTGCCAAAAAGTCACCATGCTCCTTCTTCAGTTTGGCTCCCAAAGAAATGTGTCTCCTCAGGGATGCTGGAGCCATGACATACACAGAGCTGGGCCACCCCACAACCTCCCACCTTCTCCCCTTGCTGCCAGAACACCCATCTTCCCTCATCCTACACAGCAAAAAAAGCAATGGCCAATATCCCACAGTTGTGTGAATGGATGTCCACAGACCGTATTTTGTAGGAGACAACTCACAGATCTGTCTCTAGCACCGCTTAAGGATCCTGAATTTGTCTTTGAGTCTTGTGAAATAGCCCATCTTCCCAAAGTACCCTATTAAGCATTTTTGCTCCCATTTTCTTCCCCTAAACTAGTCTTAGTTCAAAATTCAGATTCCCTGAATTGTGCTAATTCTCTTGACTGCCGCCTCTCTCCTCTCAATGCTCTGACCCCCATTACAGGCTTGATGGAACCAGCTGTCTCTCAGACACTGTATCTGGCACAGAGCTGCTAAATCCTGTAACATTTCAGCCTATTCATTTGTATAATCTGGGTTTTTCAGGCTGATGTCCTCACTCAGCCATCTCTGCTTTCTGTGTAAGCCCAGTGCTGCTGGAAGAAGCTTGGTTTCCCCACTATTTCCTTCTATGCCAAGGATGTCTCCAGCTCAGTTCTCTTATTTTATAAGTGTGAAGGAACAGTCCATAAATGGGAATGGGTTTGGGTTTCAGTGCCTGTATGTGGGCACCTGCAACCATGTTTTAAATTCCAGAAAGAAATATTCAAATCAGATATGATGAACAAAATTCCCACAGCCTTTTCAGCACTGGGGAGAGAAAACAGAGGAAGCAATTCCCTAAGGGTGCTGTGACTTTCCAGTGTTGGAAAGCCCTAGGGATATATTATTCAACACCATCAGAAGTGACTCTGGTGCAATCAGCCTACCTTGGGACAAGAAGTGGTCCACATGACCTCCCGAAGTTCCCTCCTGCATGTTTTTGTATGGTTCTGTTAGTTTAATGACGATAAAAGCCCCAGCCAAAAAAATGTAATCACAGTTCTAAATTGTGTGCACATATAAGCAGCTGACACAGGACACAAACTCAGTGGTAAGAGTGGACAGACCTGAAGAGCCCCTGCAGACTGCTGAATGTCATCATCCCCCTCTCTCTCACACACACACAAGGGTGTAAGTCCACTGCACACCGCTTCTGCCTCTTGGTGTGACAACAGTTCCACACTGAGCCAGCCCAGCAGTACTCACAGAGCCACACCCTGTGGCCCCTGTGTTCCTCTGCAGCCCCTCTTGTCTCGGCTGCCTTCCTCCTTGAGCCTCAGAGCCTCCATCCTTCACCAAACCCCGCAACACAGTTACCTTCTCCAGTTACATCATCCTGAGGAAATGACAGGAATAGTTTTTCTGAAGACCTTCAGTGCAGTTTTATTCCCCCCACAAAGGTTAAATCCTTAGAAAATTATTCACAGAATGCCATCATTGATCCAAACCATCTCCTACAATTCCATTCACCTTTCAGCCACATATGTTTTTGACCATGTCAGATTAGGAGACTGATTTCTTGCCCTGGTGGCTTCTCTCTGAAGTCTCAGTTACCATGACACCTTCTGTGCTTCCCAGGCAGGCACAGAGCTCCTCACACTGATGCTAGGTGGCCTTGAATATGTCCACAGTGCTACTGCTTGCTGCCTCATCTGCCCCACAAGAGCATTAAGCAGAAGTCACTGCTCTCTGAATGGTCACTGCCTAGCTCACTTGCCTACTGTTGAGTTGCCTCTGCTCCCTGTGTTCAGATATTCCCTGCATCACAGAGCTAGGCATGCCTTCATCAGGACATTTCTCGTCTTCTGTCCTAATCCTGGGCTGTCCTTTGCTGCTAGATACTCATGCCAGTCTTTGTCATCTCTGCCTTCTGTCCTGACATTTCCATTTGACCCATCCCTCGTTCAAGCTGCAGTTGCAGGGCCACCTCTGGGGCTCTGGGAGCCACCCATAACAAAAAGGGTAACACACCACTTCTTCCTCCACCCCCACCTGCTGTTTTCAGCCATGTGCTGACCCTCTCCAGCACTGCCAACTTCGAATTCACAGTCATATTACTCAGGGAGCAAACAAGTGTCTCAGTGTTTATCACTGGAATAGTGTGTAGGCACAGCTCTCCCTTCCCTGAGGCTGCTCACAACCCAAAATAATGGTGCTTTTTAACTTCAAGCAGAAGCACACTCACTCATTCACTGCTGAAAGTGTGGTTATAACTCAAGCAAGGAGTGCACTCCTGAGCAGCATCCCTACCCCTTCCAGCATATTAATTTGGCTTCAAGGGATGAGGAGGAGCTTTACACAAATGGAGAACTGAGAGTGAGCACAGCAAAGCACGTTGTTTCCTGGAAGTGCATAAGGGGCCCTAATGAACTCAGCAGGATGATCCATGGACTGAGAGGTGTGCTCTTATCTAAGTGCTTTTCTGGCTGAGGGCCACAGACCAACTTGCTCCTGAGAGCCCCTGGGACAGCTGGGAAAGCAAAATCTGCCCAGTGGAATACCAATGCCTCTCTTGCCCAAAGACTATCTGACTTCCTGATGTGGGAAAATTGCAAGGTCTTTACCAAAGGTATTGAAAAGCTCAGCAGACCTGAAACTTCCTTCCTTCAACAAAGCAGTTTTAATCCTTCATTAGGACTGGCCAGGCTTTCTGCATCATATGTCCCCAAAATGCCAACATTTCCCTATGACCAACAGCCACCAGACAGACCATGAAGATCTGGAGCAGGACAAATCTTGGGGTTGTCCATAGACAAGAGCAGAGTCCCTCTCCCACAGTTGCTATGGAAGACAGCTTGGCTGGGCTTATGCTGGTGTCTGCAACCCCAAATCCTGCCCCATCACAGGGCTCCAGCGTCAGGTGGGTGCTGTCAGTGCCATGGAACCACAGTGCTTGGAAACCATAGATGAACTACTCATCAAACACAGCCAAAGGATCAGAAATTATCCAGTATTAAGGGTTGGGTTTGCTGAATACTGTAGGCTTCCTTTATAGTGGCAGCATGTGATATCCCTTCTCTGCATCCAGACCACACAAAGAATGTAACAGGCAGAGACCCAGACAGACCAGTGGCCTCTCACAAGCTGGCAGTACATTAAACTGGCTTGTTGTTATACATGAGTTGAGCTGGAGCAGGCTGGTGCTCTTGCACACACTGCCTTACCTGGCTTCCTGATGAACAGCTATTTTGGATTTTCCAGTCATTCAACATATTCATCTGTAAGAACATTTTCTTATTTTTTAAGATCCCCCTTTTGTAGTCCTATTGACAATCATGCTGGCACCATGAGACTTCAAGCACTCATCTTCTCAATCACAGCATTTTCAGCAGAAAATGATGCTCTGAAATTCAGACTAGAGACAAAAAAACCTCTCCATTGGTGCTCATGGAACAAGGTTTTTTCTCACTACAGATTTCTGTTTCATGTCAAAATGTGCACTGAAAAATATACCTCTTGCTCTAGAAACCCATCTTCAACAGACTTGAAGTGGTATAAAGGGTAATTAATAGGTTAGTCCCATCTCTAACCTCTGTGACACAATTACAAACATTGCAAAATGCAAGAATATTCCCCTGCTGAAAAATCTGATCTGTCATTAATTTTGGTCCTCGACAGAGAGGCAAGTGGGGTTAAAGGCCAGGAGAGCATATACCTTTGCAACTCCTTTTGTCAGCCAGCAAAATAAAAGAAAGTATGCTGGTTTTTTCATTTTGGTACTGGCTTGGGACACCCAGAGCACCACTATCTGGATGTTGAGCAAATGCAGAAAAAAAAACCAATTTCACTGAAATGAAGACATAGAGCTGTCTTCAGTCCATTATATATTAGGGGGAGGGCAGTCATTCTCTAGAATGCCTGAAGCCAACTCTGAAGGCAGAGCTCATATATTCTCTGAGGTGTTGAGTTCAGATCCACTTTGAGGAGGAGAAAATATTGCCTCTATCCAGTTCATGCCAGAGGAGATCTCAAGAAGTAAATCAAAGGACACTAGGGACAAATCTTTGATAAAAGCATATCAAAACTTTGCGTAATTTGTTTGCACTGCTGCAAACTAAAGCAGACTCACCAGAGACAATATGATCTACAAATGGAATATGTTACTAAATCAGAACACAACTTACTGGAAAGATGAGTAATGATTTCATCTAAGTCGTTACATCTTCCTATCAATAGCATATCTCTGTGGGGAACATGCTCACCTCTAGCTGAATACCATATAATCCCTGTAGGAAAGACTTCAGGAGCCTGACTCAAGGACATGACACACCAAGCCATCCAAAAAACAGTGGGGCAGATGGTCCCTTGTTGAGATCAGATGTGCATAGATATGTACATTTTGTGGTGTGTTCAATATCCAGCACATAATCCTTCAGTTTGCAAAACTTGCTTCTGCTCAGGTATGTGGGAAAGGGCCACTTGTTAGGACAGCAGAGGAAGGGGGTGATTATCCTGGATACAGGCATGACAGAGACACTGTGACCTCGAGTGTGGCACACCCCCATGGGATTGCTGTGCCATACAGACTGGACCAGGGAAGAGGTTCTGCACATGTACACCTCCATCCTGCTAAACTTTCAGAGCAGATGTCTAAAATCCTCAAATGCTGCCCAGGCAGCTGCTCTGAACAGAGCAGGATTAATGGTTAATGCTTGGACTCAGTGATCTTGGAAATCTTTTCCAACCTTAACGATTCTGTGATTCTAAGAGTGCATGTGTCTGGGGGGCTGCACTGTGTTAAATATCAGAATCACAGAACCACATAATGGGACCACAGTGGTCCAACCTCCCTGCCCAAGCTCTGGCTGCAGCTGAGCCCCTTATCTTACTTCACATGCCTACCCTGTTTGACTGTAGTTGGTAAACCTATTAGCTTCTGTATCCAGGCAGCACACACCCCCAACGCTATTTTCAACATTATCACCATCTTCTCTCTTTTTCCAGACTGATGCTGTCATTTAATCCTGCTGACATTCCCTTAAGAGCATCCTACAAAATTATCTATTGCTATTTGTTCCTACAGTAGAGCCATGATAACTTCATCCTCAGTTTTCACGACCTTCTCTGTTCTGGCCCTGTTGGTGCTCACCTTGTCTTCCCTCAAAATGTCATAACTAAAATCAATTCCTAGCTTCAATTCCTTAGCAAACCACACTAAATCCTTTCACTGTTTCACCTTCACCCTTTTTGTCAGGTTTGTGGTCCAACCTCTCAAAAGTTTCCATAAAACTACTTCAATGGCTTTTCCTGCTTTTCTCCTCCTTTCTTCTGAAATGACTCATTTCCTTTTCCTCTTCGTGATGCCTCCTTCTCCCAGGCCTCCTGCAACACAAAACCTCCTCCCTGAGTGCCACCACAGCAAAGTTCAAATCATACAGTTTCTAGGTTTTCCATAGGTTTGAGACATTCTCAGGAAACCAGTCTTGTCTGTGTTATTTTCAAATCACCCTTTGATGTCCCACCTACAACTCCTGCCTCTGGTGTTGAGGTGTTGCCTTCAGTGAGAAATGAGCAGTGATTCTCTTGCTCTGTTGTCTTCTGCACAGGCAGGAGCAGGAATCAATGCCATGCTCCTGCCCAAGTCAGCCTTGCCCAGCCTTACCTCCAAGTAAACCAGAGTCAGTCTTGGTCTGCCCCTTGTTTTTGTAGCACAGGATCTACAGCCAAAAACATCCTTTATGGGGAGGACATACAGCTGCTGCACATTTCCTGCCTCCATTCTGTTTTTACAAATGGAGAGTGTTTTAAATGCCTGTGAAAGACCTGGCATTACATTAAAATTGTATTGAGGAAAAGTTCCCTTTGGAAAGGAAACTATGATTGAGGTTTGGATGGGGAAAGTGTCTGGCTATGTCTACATCCAGATTTATTTTTTTCTTCCCCAGTGGAAAAATAAAGTAATGTGACATGAGGACCCCTAGATACTATCAGAGTCTCTTGAGCAGAGGACACACTGCCCACCATCCAGAGGACATTCATTCACCTCCGCCTTGTGTATGGTGCTCAGGCTGGGTATGAGACTTAAAAATATTTACCATATCCAAGCAGCTATTTCAGCTCTCTCATTTACAGAAAATTATTTGCTTGGCAAGAGCCGCCTCTGAAGCAGTTTGTAATTAATACATCCATTTTCATATTCCTTAAAGACAACATTCATAACAGATTAGAAAGATCAGAGATGCCACAAAGATTTCTAAATAACAAGAATTAGTTGTGATTAAGTATATCACTGTAAAGTGACAAATAGACTTGTCAATTGCATATCAAAGTTAATAAACAAAAAAAGGAGTACTGATGAAAGCAAAGTACTTTAGAAAGCATATAAAAGAGTAATTCATTTGAGTCTGTAAACCAGAGTACTTGTAGGTAGCTGGCAATTTTTGGTGCCCTGCATTAGACTTAAAAGTTTAAGTTTTTAGAGCCTGGATATTCACGTGGGTTTTCTGTTGGTTTGGGGTTTTTTTTAAGATGAAGGTCCTGCAAAAATTGCATCCAAAATTAGAGAGCTTGAAAGGGCTAAATCCATTTTGCCAAAGTCACCCATAATGGACATCATATCCTGCAGCTAAAATTGTCAAGTCAGTTGTAATAGGTTTTTTATAATGTTGCAAAATATGTGCAAGTCGTAACTTAACTGAATTCCTTGTAAATTCTATGACTAATTAATTATAACTTGTATAAAATATTTTGATGCTCCATTCACATGCTTAGAATTTAATTAATTTGTAGGTTACATGCCCCTAATAATAAATGTTTCTCCATGATCTTGGTCCAGAGCTCTGTAACAGTGCACAGCTGTTCATCAGCTTTAAAGGCATCTCTGTCACTGACAGTGGTAAAGTTTACTGAGCCCTACAAAAACTGTCTGCTTCACATAACCTTTGATGAGCATGATGTACAAAAGGCTACAGGCAGTATTTATAGGCTGCCCATGTGAGGGAAAGCACAGGGAATGCTCAGACTGCTTTGTAAAACCTACAAACCAGGTAGCAACTCACCACTGCTGGCCTGGGGATTCACATTAGTGCAGTAAATAGCCAGTGTTATTTCTCAGGTAGAAAATTAAACACAAAAATTCATACAAATTGGCTGAATATCGTTCATCCTAGTGATGTGCTGGGTCCTACAGTGTCCTCTTGCTGCCTGGTGGTTTAGGAGCTGTTTCTCAAATTAGATCATCCTGAAGATTTAAGCCAGCCTTTTTCAAGAACAGCGACCTCAGTCAGCAAAATACGTTTTTAACCATTGTCTGATAGAAACACGTTGGGAAAAAAGTAGTATTTTGCTCTGAAGAATAAAAAAAACAAGGAACATATATTCCTTTGGCAGGATTTGATAAACTGTGTGCCATCATATAATAATGCAGTTATATTTCTTGCTAAGCATAGCAGCTGTCTGGAAGAACTCAATTAGGTAACTTGGCCATTTACTCAGCTATTCAGTGATCCTCATTCCTATTTTTCCTCATCATCCATGATACTACCAGAAGGTGCAGCAAACTGTTTCCACAATTCTCAAAAAGTCTCCCTCTCTGCTTTAGAATGGGGCACACACAGGGTCACTGCAAACAATGCTGTTGAGATTGAGGGAATGGCCTTTTTCCCTTCTAAACCTGAGGCCACACACACCACTTGAAAAATTAATGACTGACAGGGTTAAAGTTGTCTCCTGGGGAGTTTGAAGTGAGGTCAGTGCTTATTCACCATCAGGAGAGGAAGATGGTTTAATGAATGGCACAGTGGCTTGGGCTGCAGTTTCAGGACAGTCAGGCAGCCACATCCTGGGCCACCTGGACTTCACCTGCCTGTAGTTCTCCTTCTGTGATTTTGTATGCTAAAAAGGTTCACAAAACAAATGGATATATTCATGGTGGAAAGACTTTCAGGACCCTTACATGCAATGATGTCTGCTGGGCTCCCAAATACCCCTCTCTGAATTGTTGGATGGTACCTCATGTTGAGGAAGCATCCCTGTGGCTTTCCCTGCACTGCCCTACATACCCACAGCTGGGCACTGCCAGAAAAAGGGCATGGACTGAGTGTTCTGGTCTGATCTTACATGTGTAAGGTCAGAACTTTGGTTTCATACCTGTCTGTTTTTGGGGAATGCCTATCTCCAGGCTCCTCTGGCCACTGTGGAGCTGTCCCTCCACATGCCCTCATACTCCCCTCAGCCCTGTCCTTCCCACAGTATTTATACCTTCACAGTAATGCCTCATCCTGCTGCCCCACCACAGAGCAGGAGCTCCCAGGAGTGTTGGCTCAGCACATCCTTGGCTCACAAGCCAAGCCCAGGTCCCTCTCACTCCCAACACTGTGTCACTGCTTTCTTGTGCAGCAGAGATCTCTGTTTTACTGACCTGCACAACACACAGATTTATTTGCTGGAGTTACAAAATATATGAGCTGATACAACAACCAGTTTCTACCAAGGCTGCAGGAAAAAAGGCTGTAACTTGCTGTAAGAGCCGCAAGCTCCATCAGAAAACAGAAGGTTCCACATAAGGGAAGCACAACACGTAACCACTTAATAAAAACAGCCCCAGCCCTCCAGGGAACCGGCAGAATTTACAGGCATTGTGCTGGGAACAGAACTCCAGCCCTCACGGTCAGCACAGAACTATTAGCAAACACACAGAGCAGTTAATATTTTGAGGTTGTTCTAGCTTTATTGGTGTACCTTGATAGGTGACATTTCCAAGACACTGTGAGTCTCTGCAGAGTTGGACCTATTATTAATAGTGAACATGCAGCTCAGCTGACATGACAGAGAAATAAAGAAGTGAAGTTCACATAGTCATTTATGCAGGGAAGGTTATTCCCCAAAGTTTTTTAGCAGCCTTCCAGTCCCCTTCAACCAGAGACAAATGCCTTGTACTACCACTACACAGAGCAGATCTGGAAACTTACTTCTTGCCTTGACTAAGGATGCTTTTGCCCAAGTCTATTTTCTCATTTGTTTCTGTTATTGCAGCTAAATGTGGGTGGGAGCTTTCTCCTGGGTGATGTTCCCAGCAGGTATTAATCTCCTGTGGGGTTTTGTTCTTCAGTGGCTCACTGGCCATCTGGCTCTCAGCCACAGGGATGCCCAAATGGTCTCTTTCCTGATGGCACTCCAAAGTCCTGCAGGGCAAACATCCCTTCTCCCAGGCAACCTGTGAATGGCTGTGGGTAAGAAGATAGCCAGAGCCAGGCCTGCAAGGGGATAAATGGAGACATTTGAAACACTGAAGTAGGAACTGGATAAGAGGTTTCATTAGAATCACAGCTGGAGCTACTGGTGACTCAGGTGGATGTGCTGACAGCGGCTGCAAAGGGAGCTGAAAGAGCTCTGGAAGGACACCTGAGAATAGGTGTTCCTGAGGCCCCTGCAGACAGTTCCAGGGAAGGAAATCCCTCATGGTCACCTATGGAAACAACCTGTGTGCTTGGAGCCCTGTTGCAAAAGGTACTGAGGCCAAACTCTCCTCCCCAGCACTGTGCTTGCCCAGCTCCTCCCCATCAGGAGCACAGGGAAAGCCCAGCAATTCTTAAAGCTGCTTAATCCAGAATGAGACAAATGGAGGGAAAAATGTACTAAACAGTTGTTTCAGCAGCTGATTTGGTTTGGTTTCTTAGCAACTGTGGGAAAAGAAGCTGCCTGAGATCTGAGCTGTGTGGTCAAATGCAGCAGGCATCCCTCTGTGGAGGACAGCCCTCCTCCTCTCTGCTCATCTGCACAGGGAAACCACAGCCAGTGGGAAGCCCTCCCTAAACAGGGAGATAGCAAACCAGCCCACCAAAACAAATCAACAGGCTTGTCCCCTTCTCTCCACTGAGGGACAAGGGAACAAGCTGGCCATCAGAGTCCTCAGTGTGGTTCCTCCAGAAGTGGAAAGGTTGTTTGAGATTAGACTGCTTTTCATTTTAAAGAGCATGGAAAAGATGAGAGAATCTTGCACTAACAGCTGCAGTCAGTGGTGTTCCCAATTTGCACCCGAAATAGGAACTGTGCCTCAGTGTCAGGGCCAGGCTGGAGGGGAGCAGAAGGACACTCCTGTGGCTCCAGCCATCAGCCACTTCAACCCTGCAAATGAGCCTGATGAGCTTGGTGCAAGGGTCCTCAGCTCCTCTCCTGGCAGTGCAGATGGGTAAGTTACAGCATCCTTCTCAGGTCGTTTTGAGAACACTGCTATTGAGGGCATGAAAAGCTGTTTATGTCTGTTTTCCCTGTGATCAGCAGTGTCAGTCCCTTGAGCAAACCCACAGAGAGAAAGGGCTGATTTTTGCCAAACAGTTTCACATCTCTGTGAGCATTTGTGCTGGAGGTTTCAGCACTGGTGCAGGTTTGTGTGGGTCTCTGTACTGGAGTAGCCATTTCATTGTTTTCAGGGGGAGTGTTTAAATCATTTAAATTCATGCCTGTTACTGACATACTGGCCATGCTCATTGCTAATAGCTTATTTCCACCCATACTAACACTATCTCATTCATTCAGATATAAGTATGAGGATGCTGACCTGTAGTTAATCCTACACGTCCCTGACTGTTAATTTAATGACTATTAAATATTAATGGGAGCAGAGAATGGAAGTCAGATCACCTTTTCAACAGCTTAGTGCCCCTGTCACCAGGCTACAATGTCATCCTTGATCTTAGTTTTTATATTCCCTTTCTCCCAGTTTCATTTACAGGACAAAGAAAGCTACATTTTAGAGAACACTTTGTAGTCAAGCAGCTATTGCAAGGATTACAGCTGCACCAGGATCTCCCATTTCTAGACAGATGTTCAAATGCTGTTGGTTAAAAAACGGGGTGTGTTTTTTGTCTAGAATCTGGAAAAGGGCCTTACACCCCAGCTCAGAATGTGCTAGAGAAGGGGAGAATGCACAAAAACAGACACCCATGACCTAGATGCTCTTCCTGATGCTGTGCAAGAAATAATTCATTGTTCAAGGAGAGGTGTGGAGGGTGTCTGGTGGCTGCAGCCCTCCCCAGGGCAGAGGACAGCAGCCATGGATCCAGCAGGGTGTAGCTGAGCACGGTCCATGGAGCACAGAAGGGCCTCGTACCGAGGGTGGTCCCGAGGCTCTGGTGCGAACCCCTCCACCGCAGCGCTCTGCCCTGCTCTGCGCCCAGCCTGGTGGTGGGAAACTTGCCCCACTGGTCTGGAGCACAGAAGTGAATCCTCCTTTCTAGAGACAGAGTTGAACATCAATTTGCAATTCCAGATGGGTATTACCATGTCTTGACTCTCACAGAAAGCATCCTCTCTTTTGGTCACGCTTCAGCAAAGAAAGCCATGTCCCCCATGTGACCACGCACAGAACATTTCATTTGCAAGCCTGGTACGTTTTCAGGCAGTGGGGACCAGGGCTGCTGGTGTGGAGATCTCTTTCTCTACATCCTCCCAAGCCTTTTTTTCTTATGGTCTTTTCTTTTGCATCCTTAAAACAGCCATGTCTAACTTCTGGAGGTTTCTGTCTGTGCTTAAATCTATGTATCTTCATATGATTATATTTTTCTGATTATAAAGCTAATGAGATAAAGCAGAAATCAATCAAAGTAGCTGGGCTTGAAGTGCATTAATACTAAATACTACCTTTTACTATTGTAATTATGATTTATTTACTTTTTAAATTGCTATCTGGTTTGCTTATCTCTATGAGAGACACTTCTCAAGAATATCTTTCTGACTATAGTGCTTTATTTTTACAGAAAAATGCAAGCATTTAGTGAGATGGAAATTACTTCCTTATTATTTAAAATTAATTCAGCCTGTCAAAATGAGCTCATTGCCATGCACAGTGTTTCCTTTTTAATTCAGTCTCAGCCTTTCTAGAAATTGAAATTCTGTGCTGAGATGATGTACATAGCAGGCTTTTTATACATATTAAGCCCTACATATTAGGAGGATTAAGGCCACATATACATTTTAGAATAGGGTACATAATTATGAAGCAAATTTTGCAGCAGGGATAAAAGAATGTCAGTTTTCTATTGGTCTTGTAAACTGCTTTGCTAGCCAAGAATAAAACTGCAAGAATGCCTGATGGGAATAAAAGGGACTCTCTTGCCTGCTCCTTTAGGACTCTAAATTTGCTAAATCAGGACAAAAGTAGAGGAAATATTTGCATATAAATAATTGAGATGCCAGTGCTCCCTCCTTTTCTCTTCTTAGAAAAAAAAAAAAAAGAAGAGAATGGAAAACAGAAAAGGACAGAGGAGATTGAAACCTGTGATGGGTATAGGAAAAGATAACCTTAATAAATGGGAGAAAATTGCCTGTCACTTGCAAAGGGAGCAATGAAAATAAGGGGGGAAGGGAGACAAGTTTCTGATAGCAGCATCCCACAGGAGTTTCTCCAGGACCAAGAATCGATTAGGAAAGGGAGAGAGAGAAGAAAAGGTTGCTTTAAAAGCTCTTCATACTTCCCACACTGCCCTCTGAGCCGCTCTCAGTTCCCACTGCACTCCCTCCTCATAGTACCTGAACAGGCTTGTGACAGAGGTTCAGTCCTCTGGAGACAGCCCAGTGTGTGAGGAAACATCCCAGAGACTCACCTGCACTGGGCTGGTGTCCTGGTCACACTCCCTGAAAAGAGAACAGCAGGAGAAGGAGAGTTTGGAATGGAGGGGGCCATCATGGAAAATTGTTGCTGGGGAAGGCACATGAAAAGATTGCCATTCCCACAGTAAGAAGATGACCATGGAAATCATTTTTGCACTCACCAACTGAATCAAAAAAGTAGTTAAATAATTTCAACAAGTTTGGGCATACCACAGACAAGATATCAGTGTCACTCCTATCTCCAAGAGGGACGATGTGGGGAGCAACATACATGGCAGTGTTACCTCAGTCCTTGGGGAGGTCGGAGTAAATAGTCCTGGAAATCATTTCCAAACACAAAGGACAAGGAGCTGATTGAAAGTTGTCAGCCTGGGTTTACAAAGGGGAAATCACACCTAAGAAAATCTGAAAAGCTTGTACAGCAACGTGACTGCCTCGGTGGTCAAGGGGAAAGCAGTGAGTGGCAGTGTTCATCTTGGCTTCAGCAGGGATTTTGAGTGCTTGCCATAACTCACAGACAAGGTGATGAAGTGTGGGCCAAGTAACTAGACAGGGAGGTGGACCAAAAACTGGCCAAACTGCCAGGTTAAAGGGCTGTGGTCAGTGGCACAAAGTCCAGCTAGATGATATAGCAGATGAAAATCTGGGAGAAGTGTTGAAGCAGCAGAGGCGATGCTGCTATTCAGAGGGACCTCAACAGATGGGAGAAATGGGTGGACAGGAACCTCATGAAGTTGGGATACCCCCAGTCCTGCACCTGGAGAGGAACAAGCCCACACACCAGAATATGCTGGGGCCAGTCAGCTGGAAAGCTGCTTGATAGGAAAGGACCTGGGGTCCTAGAGGACACCAAGTTGCCTGTGAGCTAATGATGTGCCCTGGTGACAAAGCAGGTTCACAGGATCCTCCACTCAGCACTGGTGACACCTGCAGGGCTGTGCCCTGTGTTGGGCTCCTCAGAGAGATGTGGATGTACTGGAGAGAGTCCAGTGAAGAGCCAACAGAATGGTGAAGGGACTGGAGCAACTCTCCTGTGAGAAAAGGATTAAAGAGCTGCTGTTACTAGCCTGGAATAGAGAAGGCTCAATAGGGACCTTGTGAGTGTGTATAAATACCTGGTGGGGGCCCAGTAAAGAAGACAGAACCAGACTCTACTTGGTGGTGCCTGGGCACTGCATAAGACAGAACAGACACAAATTGACATGCAGGAAATTGCATTTTAAACTTTAAAAACCCTTTTTTACAGCAAGCATTGTCAAACACTGGAGCAGGCTGCCAGAGAGGTGCTAGAGTCTCCATCCTTGGAGATACTGAGGACCTGACTGGACATGACCCTGAGTGACCTGCTCTAGCTGACCCTCTGAACAGTGAATTAGGACCTGGTACCCCAGAGGTCCCTGCTGACCTCTGCAGTTTGCTGAGTCTCTGGCACCGAGACAAGAAAACTGCTGGCAACTGGCAGATAAAAAATATGAATCTTGGTTTAATGATGTGCAGTAAAATACCAGCAATAAACAAGGGGTTGATCTTGCCAAAGAGACGCAGTGGCGAGCAGAGGTGCAAATAGGTCCTCCCACAGGATCACCACTGTGGCAGGGGAGAAGCTGCAGCACAACCCACAATGGCTACACTGCAGGATGAGGGAGGTATCTCCCACTGTTGCTCCCTTAGTAAGAACTGATGCAAATAGAGCTCTGTAAAACAAAACTGTTGGCAGCTTCAAACCCAACTCTTGGCCCTTGGCAGTAGGCTTGGACATTCAACTCTTGCAGAGAACAGCTGAGGGAGCTGGAGAAGAGGAGCCTCAGGGGTGACCTTACCACTCTCTACATCTGCCTGAGAGGAGGTAACAAGTGACAGGACAAGGAAATGTCCTGAACTTGCACCAGGGGAGGTTTAGATTAGATACTAGGAAAAATTTCTTCACTGAATGAGTGGTCAGGAGTTGGAACAGGCTGCCCAGGGAAGTGACAGAAGCACTGTCTCTGTAAGTGTTCAAAAGGTGTGTGGATGTGGCACTAAGGGCCATGGTTTAGTGGTGACCGTGCTGATGATGGGTTAAAGGTTGGATTCAATGATCTGAGACCTTTTCCAGCCTCAACAATTCTATGATGCTGTGATTCCCTCTCCTGGAATTCAAAACCTCAACAACTGCAGATCTCCTTTGACTTGTGCTACTTTGATGGATATTTCTGGTGAAACAGACACCTGGAAATGCTTAATTGCCAAAACTGTGGGGATAAGAGACCATGAGAAGAAGTCAGAACTTGTTTTCTCCCATGTTCAGAGCCTTCTTTGTGCCACCTGCTGTGGCATCCCCCAGCAGCACAGCCAAGGTGGGAAGCACACCTGGGCTCTTATCTGTCTCTCTCTGTGTTTTGTTTCAAGTGTTTGCAATTAGGATCCTGCCACCAAACTGTTTTGGGACAGCAAGGTGTTGGGGTTTGCAGGTTTAACACAAGCTACTGTGAATCATCAGGACCATTTTATAGATGAGGTTTCTGATGTTAAACAGATTGTGTTTTAATTTAAAGTATTTCATATGTACATTGCAAAACACTATAGAAAAACACCCACATTTTTCAGATAAACTAGGAGACTTTAATATTTTTTTTTTAAGTCTGGTAACTTCA
This sequence comes from Notiomystis cincta, assembly GCA_013398075.1. Lineage (NCBI taxonomy): Eukaryota > Metazoa > Chordata > Aves > Passeriformes > Notiomystidae > Notiomystis > Notiomystis cincta. The sequence goes on along the minus strand of VZRX01021472.1, from coordinate 57,240 downwards.
AAATATTGTTTAATGAAGGAACCTAAATCCAAGTTAGTATTTTTTCATTTTGTACATTTAATAAGGATTTCCGACATATTCCAATTTTACATTGTTTTGAATTATATTACAAGTAGCAGTAATTAATTTTCTTAGTAATGCCTCGTATTTTGAAGTTACCAGAACTGCTGTGAGTGAGCAGGTAACTATAGATACCGCAGTCCCCTCTAGTGGGGAGAATCAGACTGTGCCGATTTTGCAGGACCTGCTGCATTAGCAGTGGCTGGATATAAAAGCTTTGCTTTTCCCCCAAATATCCTGAGGACTCTGAGTCGATTTTTATTTTTTATGGTTTGTTATTTATTTATGGTACATTATTTTTGTTCTGAAGGAGAGAGGGGCATGTGAGGCTCAGGTTCAATTCCTACTTGTGAACCTTCAGAGCAGGAATTCACTACATGCCCTACAAATCCTCCTGCCAAAAGACAGCAAGTTTTGCTTCAAGTACCTTATTTCCACAAAACATTTTGGAAGTTGATTTTTTTTTTTTTTTATAAAAAGGAAACTAAGGGATTCATGAAGGACAGGTTCACCAGAGATCACCATCCATCTCCTGGCTCAGCAGCTCATCTAAATCCATTTTAAAATCCTTTTGTACTGGCATTTTCTGATTCACAATTGTGCCCTTGTAATATTCCCCTGTTCTGTGAGCAAGAAGCAGTGATGTTTAGGTTTTAGGAAGCCATTACCTTCAATATAATAAAGAACAGCTCCTCCTCAAGAACCTTATCTAGCCATTTGTTACACCTCTGTTTCACTGCAGCTCTGAGGGAGAACTGTGTCTACCTTCCCACATCTCTTTTTTGTTTCTCTCTTACATAATTGTCGCTGTGTTTTTCATTAAGTTAAATAGGATGTTGCACTGAGCTCCTCAGCAGCTTCCTGAATTTTGTGATCTATCCCATCAATTGACTGAAATCAGAGCACTGTCTCTGCTGGTAGCACGTGCACTGAGTGCAAGTCACAGATATTTGCATGAACCAATTTATCTCTTAAAAATATTTCTTCTTGACTGAAGAATAAATTGCCTTTACCCTAATGCGCTAGGTAATGAATTGCATTTGAAATGTGTTTATTTTTAGCAAACAAATGCTAATGGCAGCTTGCTGTTAAAAATAGGCAGTACAGTTGGCACAGAAATATGGGCTGGGGAGTTGTTCTTCCCTGATCAGAGGAAATGCCCTCTGTGTAAGTCACCTGGGGAGAAAACATGGTGCTCCTAGGTAATTTAGTCCCTCTAACCTGAGAGATGGAGAACAGGAAGACACTGCTGCCACCTGAGCCCTGCCCTTTGAATTGCCCCTGTAGCCCAGCAGTGTCACAGGGCTGTTGTCCCTCCTGGGGGGGCAGAGGGTGTAAGGTGGAGAGGGCACACGTTTCTCTTCCTGTCTCCCTGTTGGATGTCAGTGGGTGCAACACAGGTTTTGATGTGCCTCTAGCTCTGCCTGGCTGCAGGGAGTGGGGGCATTTTGGTGGGGGGAGCTCTGCAGGACCCCCAGCATTACCAGCTCCTGCTCCTCTCTCAGCAGCTGCTCCCCAGGACAAGGGACTTTATCTTGGACAGGGTTTTCCTAATGTCTGTGAAATTTCCCTGGCTGCTCTCTAAGTCCATTACTTGTCACATTCCTGTGATTTATTCCCTTCCTTTTTGCAGCAGCTTTTTTTCATAGTTGAGTGTTATGTCCACTGAGGCTCCTTTCCTCTAGATTTCACAGGTCAATTGCCCATGTCTTCTCTTACATTAAGAATTCCAAGGCTTCTGACATTCTTGTTGTTCCACTCTTGTATTCACACTTCTCCCTTACAGTCAAGTGCCAAAAAGCCAGCCATGCAGCTGAGGTCTTGCTGAGCAGCCTGGCAGACTCACTTTGTGCATCTTGCAGATAAATTTTTCTGCTTCTTCAAAATGGTAGGGCAAATGCTTGTTGTGTATTTTTCACAACAGAAGGGCCTTGTGGACTACTGGGGTCGTTTGGTCCATAACTTTTATCCTGCACAACTCTCTTCTCTACCCAAACATGTATTGATATTGAATTGTGTCCTGGTTTTCAGACCATTTCTCTAACTTATTATAAATGTTGAATACTATTTCTGACCTACAACACACTTGGAGCCTCTCCAGATTTACTGTGACCCACAAATGGAGGAGGATATCCTCTGTTCCATGGGAGATCCCCTATTCCACTATCTAAGTGGTTAGTGAAAGTATTTTAATGACATCAGACCTAAGACAGATCCCCATGAAACTCTGATAAATGCAGTCCTTCAGCTGGACAGTGAGCCACTAATCACCACTCTAACAGTATGTTTGTCCAACAGGTTTTGCATTTATTTTCATAACAGGTTATCCAAATAATGTTTCCTAAAAGCTATGAGAATGCTTTTCAGATTTTTCAGATTCATGGTTCAGCTCTTCTAGAAGTCTGGCTTATACAGGTGGAAAACAGATAACCTTCCAAGCACACAGGTGCTGCATCAACTGGTGTTCATCAAAGGCTTGTTCTATACTTTCAATAGAGTTTCAATATACTTTCAATATCATCCAGTGATACAAGGGCTAGTCTTCTCACCTCACTTTAATTCCTGAGTGAAGTATTAAAGTGCCAGTTCTGCTAATTTGGTTACCAGAGAGATGCTCTAAAGATCTGGCTGCGCCATCCAGATCCTCCAGGTGTGGCAAACGGTGCCTGGGAGGAACCAGCTGCTCCTGCTGTCAGCCCTGGCCATGTCAGCACCCTCTCCCTTGGAAAAGGGGCACTATTTTTGTTTACAAATGTTGCCCTATGATTCTCAGCACTCCTAAGGCTGGATCTGCCCTGGCAGTACTTGCATGGTGCACATGGAAGAGCTTGTCCATCGCTCCGAAGCCACACAGAGGATTTGTCCTTCTGCTTCCAGTAAAACAGCCTGAAGCACATCTGCTCCTCTGCACCTTTCACTCCATCTGCAGCAGGGACACTCTGGCACCTGGGAGCTACTGAGTTTTCCAAGCATGGCAGTTATGGAGAGCAGGGGTCTCCCCCTCAGCAAGAGCAGCAGAGACCCTGTCAGACTCCAGCACCTCCTGCTCTCGGGGCCCAGTGCCTGCCAGCCTCCGACACGGCCTCGCACTGGCACTCCTCTGGCCCCAGAGAATTTTGTACTGAAAGCTCACTTTAAAAAGGAGTCTCACCACAAGGGCTCCCTTTATGAGGGATGATGTTAACTTTCCTGTGGGAAAAGACAGGGAAGTGTTTCAGAAGTGAAGGCACAATTCTGCTCGCACAGGCTCGAGTCAGGAGGGTGGCAGTTCCCACCACTTCACTGCTGAAGCACAAAATTTGTACCAGACACAACCCCTACTCAAGAGATTACAAATCTAATTTTGAACATTGTTTTACAGATTTTGCTTGAAAGGTAGGTTCAGCACCCTTGAAAGGTAGGGCAGCATCCCCTTCTTCCTGCCAAAATATCTTACATAGAGATCTCTAGCCAAAAAAATACTGCCTTCATTTGACAGAAAGGACCCAGTAGGACCAGACAAGAAAGCCCAGACTGAGCTATTGCTAGCTGAAAATTACTTAAAAGACTAAAAGTTATAAGCTTAACCAGAAAAATGCCAAAATCCTGAAAAAAAATCTAGTAACTATTATTTATTTCATACATGATCAAGAGAAGGTTCTTCTCTTGGGGAAGAAAGTCCCAACAGGAAGTCCTTGTTTGATCCTTGGTGCTTCTTTTCATAATATGATGTTAGGAGCTGGTTTGGTTCTACTGAGTCAAAAAATAATCAGAAAGGTCCAAAGAGTTTCCATTAGATGTAGATTTTAACAGAACACATGGCTGGGAGTCTAGATGAAAAACACTAGTTAAAGAAAAGTAGAACTGATTCCTTATTTATAGGCTTTAGGATTTCCTGGGACCAAACCCATTACTTCCTAATTCTAGACTACAACCTAAATTGGAATTATAACAACTAAAAGTCGGGGGTCCAAAGTAAAGAAGATATACCCATGGTGGCATATGTTTCATTAGCAGGTAACATGAAGAATCAATATTTTATGACCTGTCACATATTCGAGTCATCTGTCATGTTTTATCCTTAGATGTTGAAGTTCTTTGACAGCTCTAAAGTAGAAGGAAGCAAAACAGAAAATAAGTTTTTTGCTGGTGTCACGCTGTCAGAAAAATTTAACAGGTAATAGTTTACAACAAGCAATTAAAACACATTGGTCTCTTATTACAGAACAATTTCTACTCTGTGGGGCCTGAGGGAAATGCATCTCATAAAATTTGCTATTTTTATGTAAGAAACCAGCACAAACTATACTTTCGCCGCATGAAAAAGAAATCAAAAAGAAGCAGAAATGCTGCTCCTTCTTGGTGCACAGATGAATACTGATTTGGGGACCTTACATAACAGGGAAGCAGAAAGATCCACCTGCAAAACCTCAGTTTGTTTCCTGCTGAGGTCCTGCTACTGATGCCAGAGTCAGTGCAACCACAGCCCTGCAGGGGAACACTCCCATGTGGAGGGTACAGTCTGTCTGTTGTCCAGACAAAGGGCACAGCAAAGGGAGGCAATTGGTCAGATGAAGACAAGGAAGGGATGAAGATGAAATGCCTGTAGAAATAACTACAGGTTTAGAAGAGTCACAACTGCTCATGCTTTCTGTTTCCCAAGTTCCAGTTCTGAATCCCATGTACTTCCATCTCAGCTTTAAAAAACAAAAAAAGGCACAAACGAAAACAAACAAACCCCACCCTTCTGTGCCTCATAATTGCAAAGAAAACCACTAGCTCTCAGGTAACAGGAAAGAAATCAGGCTTTTTAGAACTCACGTTTATATGTCTTCCTGGTTTTTGAAGGTTTGTGGTTCATTAAGTCTTTCTGGAAAACAAGGACTCTATTCCCTGAGCAGCACTAACAGGATGGATCTTCTGTCTTTTCCAGTGTGGAACAAAAACAGGAGGCATTTTCATTTTTATTCATTTCTGTACCTTGTTAGTCTAAAAGTAGCCAAGATCTTGTTTATCAGAGCATTTTCTTTCATTTTCCATATCCCCCTAGAATAGCTCCTTTCATGTGTTAAAAAAAAAAAGAAGCATCCAAGAAAATTTCAGTCTGGTATTTTGTACTGAAAATTCCTTCAATGTAAAGTTCCTATGGGTAACACCAGAAAAGTCCAGGAGAGTGAAGAAATCTGAATTGTAGCCTTTTTTCCTGTCTCCAAGCAGTTGATAATATGAGACTTTACTAGTAAAGGGGTTTGAGCATCACTGCAGAGAAGAAAGGGGATGGACACACGGTGATGCAAGGGCTGTAGGAACGACCACCAAGCTCATCTCCAGGGTTCAGTGACCCATCCCTTTGGGAACACCATGAAACAAGCACATTTACCTAACTACAGCCACAGCTGAGGCTCTCCACAGTGCTGCCCCCGTGGAATGAGCACATGGCCCATACTCAGTGCCTGGTGCCGGGTGTCAGCAGTGTCCCAGAGACAGCCCAAGGTGGGCACTAGGTCACTTGTCCCTGGTCTGTACCACAGAGGCTCGACTGCCTTATCAGGGCCATTGCAAAAAAAAAGGAGGTTTTTCTTCTTCCTTGAGTTTCCTCTCACTTTTAGCTGTGCCAAGCCTGGCACAGCAGCTTGGCTCGCCCTGCAGGGGCTTTGCTGCCGGCAGCGCCCGGCCCCGCGGCCTCGGAGCCCCGGGCAGCTCTCCCCAGGGCTGGGCGATCCCAGAGGGTATGACACCACATTAGGAGATGCTTCAGCGTCTGAGGCGCTGAAATATTTAATTCCTGCCCTCTCTGGGGTATGCATCATCACAGATTTGCTTCTCTGCCGCGGGGTGACAGCAGCGGCTGACGGGGACGATGACAGTGACACACTCACCCAGCTGCCCACACAAGCTATCGCTCCACACCAGAAACCCTCGCTATTGTTTAAGCNCAGGGCCAGCAGCAGTGGCACCGGTCCTGGGCAGCCCAGCACCAAGGGTACACACCAGATCTCCTGCGCCCACACTGCTGGCCTGGCCATACCCTGATGGACCAAAATGAGAGGGAAGCATGGACAAATATTACTTGTTTAGGCTGTGGGAGGGTGGAAGCCTTTATTGGAGCCTCTCTGGAGCTACACAGCAGGATAGTGCATTAACCCCCCCACCAAAGGCTGCAGGGGAGTGAAAGGCTCCCCAGGGAGCACTGCTGCAGATGTAGCTGTGCAGATGCAGCTGGACCTGGCTTGCTTCCCCTTTGTCTAAGCTGCTCCCCTTTTTACAGATGAGCTTCTTTCTGAGCAAACCTGTATCAGGGTCTTCTTTATCCAATAGGTAGTACTGAATTATTGCTGTCTCTGAGAAACTAGTGACTGAGCTTTGAGGAATCCTGGTGAAACTGGGGTTTGGTTTGGTTTGAGATGGTGGGCTGGAGATTTCCCCCCTTCCTGTTAGTGTTTTATACTGGATTGGTTGCTGCTTGACACTGCCCTGCTGTCTCTTGCCATCACAATGGCATCCATACACTGAAAGGTGCATTTTACCCAAGACTTGTCTTATGGCCATTGGTGGGAACAGCCAACATCAGGAAAATTGTCCATGTGTCTGTGTGAATCAGGTGCAGGGTAGAAGGGGGAAAGAAGCCATCAAGGATTCAGCCCTAGAGCTGATCTCATGTGGGGGGTGATCCTTCCAAAGGAGGAAATAAGGTGGACTATTTACAGCACCACATGGACGCCTGCCTAAGACTATAGGGCTTGCTGGATACACTGGGATGTCACCTTCCTGTTCTCACCCAGAGGACACTGTACCACACCTGTGATTCAGGGCTCCTGCAAACCAGCTTGCCTTTCTGCATGCTCTTCAGCTGGCAATTTCCTAACACAGCCCTCCCCTTCTTTCTCTGAGATTTTTTTTCTCTGCACTGCTGATTGCAGTTTGCCTTCTGTTCTGAAAGCTCTTCAGGGAAGGAATCTCTTCTTTTTCTTTTACAAGAGTGCCCTTCACACCTCTAGAGCAACTCAAGAAAATGTTTAAGGGAATAATATAAATTAATAGCAACAATAAATCCTTACACATCATCCAAAGCCTGCATAAATTGGGTTTAGAGCAAGAAGAGGAAGATGACAGAAAAAAATGTCTTCAGGACTGTGAATATTCAACATTGTCCTTGCTGCATATCAGACAGGTTTTCATGACAGATGGTATTCACCAAAAAGCTCACCCTCTCCCTAGACCCTGGCTTTGCCAACTCCCAAATCCAGACTCTCTTCTAGCTGAGTATCATCTAACCCCACAGAGATTTTTTTTCAGTAATTTAACATGTAATTTCATACCTTTGGAAGTGATTGTGAGCTTTATGTACAGTTCCAAGTACTTCCTATTTGCCTAGAGAGTATACAGCCAGTTAATTAACATTCCTGTGCTCAGTAGGCTAATCACTAAGCTGCAGTTTTGAAATCTCAGACCAAAGCTGCTCCAGATCGTTATCTTTCTGTTGCCCATAAACATGTAACTTGGCACCTGTATCTTTCTCAAAGGCAAATGAGATCAATATTTGCAGCTCATTAACAGGTTTTGGTTGAGAACCAACATTACAGCAGCCAGCCAGCCAGTCAGAGAGGAGTGTGACAAGATGAAGGACACACAGCCTTGCCTTGGTGAGCCCCTGCCCCAGAGGTGCTCTGGACAAAGTCCCACTGCTGCAGGACCCTTCCCCTCCACAGTGAGCCCCAGCAGCCAGAGCCCCACTCCCAGTCCAGCCCAACTCATTCACCAAATTTTCTCTTCCCATCAGCACAAGTACATACAAAGAGAAAGTTTGGAAAACTTTTGGAAATCCCTGGATGTGCCTTTGCTCAGCATGGATTTGTGCCATGTTCCCAGGTCACACAGCTTTGGCACTGGCCAAAGAACAGGGAAATTCATTTCACACACACACAAAAAAAGTGTTTAAATGTTTTTATTATTCTGCAGCATTAAAGGTTCATCAACATTGATATTTTTCTTATGTTTTCTGTGACATTTAAAATTCTTGCAATGTTTTAGTTATTATATTAAAATTTAAAAATCAGCCTTTCTTTTTTTTCAGGAAATTTCATTCACAGAAATGTCATGTTAACATGTTGGAATGGCCAGAGAACTGTCACAGCCCTCTGTTTCTGTTAGGAGGAAACACTCATTATATGAATTGGGAAATCATCTGGAGAAATCCAGTCTGTTGAAAAAAGAGCAGAGCTCCGTTTCTGTCACAGCACTAAAATAAGCCCCATCGTAGCAGCTTCCTTACACAGAGATCCTGGCTGGCACCTTCAGGGATCTGCTTCAGAATCTTGGCTTTCTCCCAGCACCCAACTCCCACGCTCTCCCTGCTCTCAGAAAAGCAGGCTCGAGCCAGTGTGGAGCCTGAGCACACACCAGAGGCAGAGAGAGAGGCTCTCCCAGGCTGGGCTCACTCACAGCCCCCAGCCCGGCTCTGCCTCTGCCCGCCCTGATGGCCCAGCCCAGACAAGGAGAGCTTTGTACCAGGCAGCAAGGTTTGTTTTCCCAAACCAAAAAGCGTGCCAACAACAACATCTAACATTGCCTAGCACAGGAAAACTTGTGGAAGATAAAATGCTGCTAAAGCTAGATATAAAATGTTACTAACAAAATAAAACCCATGAGATTGTACAATGCCAACCCAAACATCTTCTGGCTGATATGCCCAGAACCAGAACCTTGTCAAGGTACTCACTCACATGGCCACATCCTCAGAGGAGTACATCAAAGTTCATAATAGTTTTTAAATACAGACAGTGAAGAGCTTCCTAAGCAGTCTGATCACACAGCTTGAAGGCTGGAGAAACAAACAAAAATACCTATGGATCCTCTGGGTTCCAGGGAAGAAACTGAAAAACAGCTACAGCAAATGGGCAGAATATAAAGAGAGTGAAACATTTTCTCATTTAACAGTTAAAGAACAGGAAGAGTTTAGGAATCACTGTTCAGAGACTCCTGTTTAGTGACAGCAATTTATTTGACCATCTGGGCAAAGAAAGACTGCAGCAAACCACATGGAGGAAATAAAAATAGATGAACAACAAGTGACTGATTTTGCTTGACTTGAGCCTACAACTCTGCAGAGCAGGAAGCTACTTCATGTGAAAGACATTATTGATGAAGGCATTTCAGCCTCTTGCCAGTCCTTCCAACAACATACTAGATCTCCCATGCCAGCAAACCTGTCTTGAGACGTGACTCCCATCCCAAACTTGACAGAAACACCACCAAGTACAAAAGACAAATTGATGAGCCTTCTGGAAAGGGACCACCAGAGGAAGGACCGTCTCTGTGATGTTCCACAGTAAAAGAAAACTCTTTAGGAGAAAGAATAGGAGGCTTTTTGCTGTGTTTGTTCATTATGATAAAAAATCTTCCTTTTCTTGACAGAAGCAAATATTGAAATGGAGGAAAAGGCAGCCACTGTTCAGCAGGATGTAATCACGACATCCCAGTGTGTTGGTTCCCACCTCAGGCAGGCCCACAGCCTCCTCCCGTGTCCAGGGCACACTCGCTGTGTGTGACAGTGCCTGCCCTGGAGGAACAGCCATGAGCACCAAGCTGCCCAGATGGGGAACCCAAAAGTAGTGAGGCATGGCTAGCAGAGCCATCACCCAAGGGAGCCCTGTTTCCACAGCCCAGACTGGTGCCAGCAGATGACAGAGATGACAGATACAACTTGATCCATCCTCGGATAGGTCTCTCTTCCCTCTGCCTGTCACTCTCCTCCTGCCTTTCTCACCAATAAATACACATATGGTGTATTCTTGGAGCTGCATTTAAACCAGAGGAAAGCCACCCAAGCCAGGGATTAGGAAGGGTGGCAGGGAAGCTTGAATCCTGCCCATATTCAGAATTTTAGAGCCTGTCACTGCCACTTGGCTATATTTAGGAGCAGTTGAAGGAGGGTCTTTAAGAGATAAGAAAACTGCCAGGCTCTGAAGCGGTGCCTTCTTTAAGCTACTCTAGTGCCATTTCACAAGATTTGCAGTCAAAATTCACCTGCTCCTTCAAGCATGGTCTCACTGACAGGAGAGCTAAGCTGACTGCTGTATGTAGCTTGGCCCATGCCTTCCCATCAGGCTGGCCTACCTCTTGCATCCCTCCCAGTCAGTCCTCAAGCTGTTTAGCTGATCGTACTGAGCCTTCCTGACCTGGGGTTGGAATCTCAGACCCAGCTTCTGCAAAGCTGTTTGCTCTCCAGGAAGGCAGTCCTGGTGCACAGTGGCACACCCCAAAAGGACTAAAAATACCCATCCTCAAGCTGTGCTCAGACCAGGTCTCTGAAAGCTTATTACAAGCAAGCCTAATCTTTTAGGCTTTGTTAGAAAACAGCCTAATCATTTGATATTTCAGGCTGAAGATCTTCCATGCATGGGCAGCAGCTTCTCTCTTCTTCCATGCATGCAGTTATGACTTTGAGTAGGGTAATTCTAACTCCAGGATTCTCACATCTCACTTTGTCCATCTCAGATTTAGGCCTCCCATCTCATCCAGGTCTACAGTCCCACAGGAGCCAACAGCACTCATCTGTCCTGGGAACCATCCTAAGATTAAATGAGTTACCCCAGGAGGGCCCTGTCCTGCACCAAGGACTTCCTAGAGCCTCACATCTGATGTCTGACTGTGAGAGGGCTGTTATGGGAGGTGCATCTCCAGGCCCAAACTCTATCTGCTTTCTCCTCCCAAAAAATCTCACCTTTCTCAAAATTTCCTTCTGGAAGAAAAAAGAACTTAAAGAAGTCAAGACCACAAATGATTAGGCTTCCCTGACCCACTCTGAGCTCCACACTTTCCAAATACATGTCTCCTTTCATACCTTGGCACCAGGTGGTGACACTTCATTGCTGAATGCCTTTTTTTGATCAATATTTCTTGAAAACCACATTTAGTCCTGGAGACTTTTGCTTACTGTCATATTAGCTTCAAAAAACATTCTGTCTGGAGAAATCAACACAGGAGATAATGTATCCCTGCCATGTCACTCTTCCTCTTCACTGTGAGGGTGCTGAGGCCCTGGAACAGGTTGCCCAGAGACACCTTGTCCTGGATATGTTCAAGGCCAGGTTGGATGGGCTTTGAGAAGCCTGGTCAAGTGGAAGGCATCTCTGCCCATGGCAGGGGAATTGGAATGAGATGACATTCCAGGTCCCTTCCAACCCAAACCATTCAATGATTCCATGATTCTTCCCCACAGTGTGCTGTCTGCAATCAAACAGGCTCTGAACTGACAGCCATTTCCTCCTGCCATGTTTCAGTCATCACATACAACAGAAAAAGGGGGGGAAAACCAATGTAAGATTAAATTGGATTTTAAAACTACAAGAATTGGCCAGAGTCTTTCAGGAAGGGCAGGACAGTTGCTGAGTGCATTAAGTATTCAAGGAGTGTAGCTTTAGGTCTGATGGTGTGCTGGGTCTTTTCTTGTGAAGACAGCATGTAAGTTGACAGCAAAGTTCTGTCCAGCTGTGTGCTGTACACAGATGCTGGAAACCTGGCAAAATCGATTTGACTGGATCCTTCAACATTTTTCTGTTTCTTCTCAGAAAACAATGTCTAATAAAACAGCATTCTGTCTGTTCAGCCCATCATCACCCCTGTGGCCCTGAAACTATCTGTCATGGATGGAAGGAACTGCACTTGTAAGAGAGAAGCAACAACATACAAGAGAGAAACAACAATATATTTTATTGATATAAAACAGTGATTTAACAAAGTTCAGTGGTAAATGAGACAATGGTTTAAGACTCAATGGCAAGATTGTTTATTTACTGGAGAGAGGACAAGATCAGACAGCGAGACCCTGTTGTTGAGCCATGAGGTTCAGAATGAATCTCTTTGTGTTCGAAACCCCTTCTCAAAGAGAAGCATAGGTGTGGCTGAATCCAATCCTGGCCCCAGACTTGTTCAGTGGTTTATGTCTGAGAGATTATATTTGCACAATCAATCCTTTGTTTCACTTAGCTAAGATTTTTAGTGTGCTATAAATCTTACCAAACTTACCAAAGTTCTGTTGCAGCGAGGAATCTCTCGACCTCAACGAGTAACCTTGAGGGATAACCCTGCCCAGGTGCACATCCTGGCATGCAGCCCACCATCCCAGACAGCCCTTGGCTACCATGCTGCCACCCCACACCCAAAGTCCAGGGAAAGCTGGGTGCAGCCATCAGAGCCCCGCTGGTAGAAGTGGCAGCAGGGAGCACACCACCACAGCATCCTCTCACATGCTAGAAGAGTCCTTGTAGCCAGGAACTGAGCCTTCTGACAGCAAAACCACCTGAGCCACACATTTAGAAAATTCCTGAATGCTCCTGAAACCGTTTCCCACAGTCCTAGAAACACTTCCCACAAGCCATGCCCAGGAGTTCAGCTGCTGCCACTAACAGGGTGAGGAAGATACCACCCAGCAGATTGAACAAGTCCCACTGTTCCACTCAGCTCTGGTTTCACAGGGCTTGCATACTGAATTGGTAAAAATCTTTTTATGTTATTCAATTCTATTTTATTGCAAGGAAGTGCTGCAGCTGAAGAGCAAGCTCACACACCTTCTGCTCAGATGAGCTTCTTTTCTAATGCCATATGGACAAAACCATCACACAATTTCAATCCCAAAATTCTGTAAAAGTTTTAGTAACTCCTCAAGGTTTACTGTGCATTCTCTTTAACCCCTGTCCTTTCAGGTAGTCTTTGGTAGCTGTGAGTGATGGCAGAGCAGGCAGTTGCCAGATCCTGCCTGCTGGCTTGCCAGGAGGAGGAGGAAATGCCTTGAGCAGCTCTGGTGTGGACAGGTCATTTATCACATTTTGTTGAGAAGATGCTGAACAGTGAAACACTGAAAGAGAGCTGCTAGCAAAACGTTTGGGGAATTTCTGTCAATTCTTCTTTCCACCTGCACAGGGCAGCCTTGTACCCTTCTCACTGTGTCTCACTGCAGAGTAGGTGTAGGCAGCAGAGCACAGTTTATTCTCTTCCTGGCCATACAGCTGTTTCCAGCATGATCTGTGGACAGCTTCTCCAAAACACTTTGCTAGAGTTTCAGCTTGGATCATCAGGACTCTGGGAGAGAATGGTGCCTGGCTGCTTACTGAGAGCACAGTTTGCCCCAGGGTCACTCTCCAGGTGATGGATAAGCATCTTCCCATGAGGCCAGGGCAAAGGATACTCAGTGCATCAAGAGGGAAGAGGCACCCACAGAGCAGGGAGGCAAGTGGGAATACACATAAATCCTCTCTCTCATCACGTGAAAAATAAAATTATTCTCTCAGACCACTCAAATTTGGTTTGTTATGTGTTTTAAAGAGACTGTGTTCAAGGAAATGAGATGATGGGTCGTTGGCTGCTCTGTGCAGCTGGGCATCTATCTGCCATTCATGCCTTTTAATTATATACATCTGTATGTTGTCCAGGTCATGAATACATGTTGCTGTTTGAATTTTGGGCTGCAGTGGCTACAAGTGGAGTTTGAACACACTTAGCAATGCATCAACCCTCATGTAAGCAACAAAACCATTTACCTGTGGTTGTAAGGAGCTGCCCCAGATCGCTGTGTCCAAAAAGGGCAACAAAGCTGGCAAAGGGCCCAGACCACAAGTCTTGTGAGGAGCAGCTGAGGGAGCTGAGCGTGTTTAGCCTGGGGAAAAGGGGACTCAGGGGAGACCTTATCATGGTCTAACTCCCAGAAAGAACATGGTCGCCAGGTGGGGGTCAGTCTTTTCTCCCAGCTAACAAGTGACAGAATGAGAGGAAATGGCCTGGAATTGCACCAGGGGAGGTTTAGATTGGATATGAGGAAAAAATTGTTCACCAAAGGAGTTGTCAGACAGTGGAACACACTGAGAAGGGAAGTCTTGGATTCACTGTTCCTGGAGGTGTCCAAAAGGTGTGTGGGTGTGGCACTTGGGGTTATGGCTTAGGAGTGAACACGGAAGTGCTACGTTAATGGTTGGAATTGATGATTTTAGGGGTCTTTTCCAACCTTAATGATTCTGTGGTTTTATAAGCAGAAAGGTGAGAACTCCAGCACCTCATTAAAACTGGACTTGTCCAATTTTTTTTGGCCTACAGCCCAGGCAGCAGTGGTATCCAAGGTGCCTCAGCATATCTATTTTCAATTGCAGAGCTTCAGCATCAGTGTTTCTCTCATCCTTCATCTCCTCCCATACACTAAACACAGTGCCAGCATTCAGCAGAGATGATGTTTAGGCTGGAGGAATTCTGTGGAGGTGCTGGGAGGAAATCTCTGGTGCCTCATTAACTCATGGCCTTCTGCCAGCTGATGTGGTTTTGCAATGGTACCAATTTTGGTGTGAACACCAGTTGCTCTTTAGCAAAGCTGTTGTGTGTGTTTGGAGTCAGGCATGAAAGATTAACACTTGGAAAGGTATTATGTTCTAGATGCCAGTCAAACACACGGCAAAGAAGGTCATTTCAATATGGCTGGTGACAATTAGTGGTGTAAAGTGTCTGAGATAATATATACCCAGAGCTAGAAGGTCTGCCTTTCTCTCTATATTTGCTATTCATTTTACTGACTTTACAGTAACAGCATGGAAGGGACCATCTGAAATTCAGAATGTCTTTTATACCTTGTCAGGGAGCAACCAGGAAATCTCCCTGTGATTCATCTTTACCACAAACAAACCTCAGTGTCCTCTTTCAGAAATGTACATAAACACTAAAATGCTGTAAATCCCTCCAGGCTGACTACACCCCAGCTCTGCAGTCAGCAAAGTGATTGCTCTAATTGAGTGTGTCAATTATGAGCAGTAACTCTGTTGTGGTGAGGTCAGCCTAACAGGCAGCCTTTAAAGACTTTAAACAGGGAATTTGACAGCAGAGCACCTGGGTGGTTGGGAGGTACAGCTTCCAGGAAGACTGCTTTCATTAACTGATTTCTAGGCAACAGCACTGTAAGTAGCTCTAAGAAAACAAACTTCAAGGAGTCAAAAGCCTATGGTGTGATACAAAACAGAGTGAGGGATGTTGCATGTGAATGACTTACTTATGTCTTGTCAGCTAGGTACCTATGGCATTTGTTAAATTTAATTTCCATGTGTATAACACCTGTGTGCAAAATTTGTCCAAAGAAGTAATAAAGGTCTCAGTATGTTACTGCTAAAACTGAGTGCTGCTGGAAATCCAATAAGCAATGTTAGGGGTTTGAACAACACAGGAACATAAATTATGATCAAAAACAATAGAAAGAAATGGCTCATTCATTTCTATTAAGCTTTGATTGTTCCTAGGTGTATCAGGGCACGTGCTCCTCACCACACAACATTATCTTTCTCCAGATTTCAGTTTCACCATATATGGATTATTTAAGAGGCTCACAAACCCCCTTATCTCACTTAGTAAATAAACAGATGAGAGGCTCAGGCACTTTTTCAATCACTTTATTTGGTAATGCTGTTTACCTGTATTACTAATTACCACATTAATGACGTTAGTAACCACATCTATAAAATACACAAAAATTCCAGACCCAGACCATTTTTAATAGATTTTATTTATCACAAGTATGTCCATTTCTCATCCACATTTTATCCTTAATTTTTGCTGCATTTTAAAGGGTAAAAGGAAGCTCATGGAGCAATCAATGGCAATTGGAAACTACCATCCCATTACATACTCACATCATAAAAATGTTTTTACCACAGTCAACATTATATTTCATATTAATTTTTTAACACAAGCAAAACTGACCCATCTTTCTTTTTCAGTGCCTTCTCTAGTTCACCTTATGCTTCTTGCATACTTGTTTGCTACTTTCTAGTCTCAGCAACATCAATTAAAAGTGTCTTGTAAAATAAATCTGGACTATAGATATACATGCTGAACAAGTCAGAAATGTTCCCCCAAAACAAACTTTGCTTGAAAAACGTCAGTTTGTTGGAAGTTGATGGGGAAGCAGGCATCCAAGGTCCATGGCAGAAGGGTTTGCCACCACCAGGCTCACTGGTCTGTGGTACCACCACCCCAGGCTCTAGGGTCTGGGTATCCTGCCCACACTCTCTGGCTCTGTGGGTGAATTAGCTGCAGGCCCAGGTGACCACAAGAGTCAACAGCATAGGGAATTTGAGGGAATGGAGAAGGTGGCTGCTCCATGTAATATGGGGGGAGGAAATGAAATATTTCGGTCTCCTTACAGTAATATTTTTAAGTATCTCTAGTTCTGAAATTCTTCACTTGCTTTCATTTCACAACGAAATTCATTGTTTTTCTTTTGTTGTCACAAACCCAGTGATTTTCTGCTAGTTCTGCGCTCCAGCAGCCTCCTGCAGAGGCCCCTGGGTCAGGCTATGGGAAGTGGGGTTGTGATGACGGTGGCCGTCCTCTCCCCCAGGCTGTGGCTTTGTGAGACCCCGAGCAGTGACCCTTTCACAGGCGGCACTGGGGAGGCTGCCTGACAAAGGACTTCGTGGTGTGGTCTCAGGGGTCCGGGAGGGTTCAGCTAATGCTGAATTGGCAGAGCTCATTGGGTGCAGGAACCTTGTGCTCCCTGCCGAACGCCGGGGCAGCCGGGTTTTTACCTTTGCCCGGGCCTGGGTGCCTGCAAAGAGAGTTTCTCACCGAGCCGCGGTGGCAGGGGCTGCTCCTGCAGCAGCAGCTGGGGGCTGTCACCTGCAGCTGCAGCTCGGGGCTGTCACCTGCAGCAGCAGCTGGGGGCTGTCACCTGCAGCTGCAGCTGGGGGCTGTCACCTGCAGCAGCAGCTGGGGGCTGTCACCTGCAGCTGCAGCTGGGGGCTGTCACCTGCAGCAGCAGCTGGGGGCTGTCACCTGCAGCTGCAGCTGGGGTCTGTCACCTGCAGCGAGGAGGGGCTGCCTTCCTCACCCTGCTCCCAGTGCCAGCACTGCCCCTGCCCCTGCCCCTGCCCCTGCCCAGCTCAGCTTGAGCGCCTGGAAACTGCGCGGCGAGAATTCGTTTTTAGGGGAGACTTTGATTTGAAAGCACCCCCACGCCTCTGTCCTCATTTGAAAGGTAACAGAAGGTATTATTTTATCATGTTTGCAAATGTGGATTGTGTCCTCGAGGGAAAGAAGTTATTGATACGGAACGGAAATGTCAGGATTTTAACTCAATTCATGGTATTCATCGAGTAAATGTCATTCTTGCCCCCTATGCATTGTATCCTTATTTCCATATTGCTCAAACTTTCTCAAATAATCTCATCATTTTGACTTCCTGTGTCGATTAGCTGATGAAAAATTATTTTTGAGAATTTCAGATTGCAAATCCTATCTGCAGATTAAATTTTTCACTCTTCATGACAAATGGAAATGCTTATAATGAAGTGCATTAGAATATTGGTCAGAGGCTTGCTCTGAGCTAAGCACAGCGTGAACATCTTTATGTTTGCTGGCAGTAAACCAGCTTCTCTCTTTTCTCTGTTTTGCACAGTCCTACTAAGCCAATCCTCACTAGAATGAGCACAAAACAAACGAATAACAGCTTTTGTACATCAACATTAAAATGGGAAGAAGCTTGGGAAAGGGCCTCCAACAGAGAAGAATGCTGACAAGTGCAAAAATGCCTGATGGATATGCACCACCTTCTAAACATAGGTCAGCCAGACATGGAAGTGATTTCAGAAGAGAAATGCAATCATGGATTACACACCAGCTCATTAGAAACTGTTGCTGACTACAGCGTCCAGAAGACATGCATGAAAAGTCACATTTGGGGAATAAATTAAAAGGGGTGTAGTTGTTGCTAGATAAACATATGTAATATATATGCATTGAAGAGGTTTGTAAATGTCATTTTTTTTATTCGGACGGAAAGCAAAAAGCTTTAAAACCTTTCACAGTAGAGAGGCAGTTAACTTCAGACTATTCCTATCCCAGTAGCCAAGAAGCTGTTAGGACATCTCTCTTAAATTAGCATTTATAGACTCTGAATGTTTCCATCACCTAGTGGAAAAAGCATAACTTTTACTGCTACATTGCTGCACTTCATTTACTTCACTGTATAATAAGTTGACTAAAACTGTAAAGCTTCTCAATTTTTACTGCATATGTGTTCCAATTAATATGTCTGTAACAAACTTAAGACTCAAAAATTATTTCTGACCTATATTCTAGTTCTATGAAGCATATATACTATAAGGTATGTCTGACTGAATATCATAATGCTATAATTTCCCAAGATGCATAGAATTGTTTGGTTTTGAAGTGACAAAATAAAAGACCTTGATTTCTTTTTTAATAGGAGAAAGTAATTTACCCCTTAAATGTAACACACTGCTGCTCACTTCAAGGGCATTTCTTTTCCCTGGTCTGCCATGCAACTGTGGAGTGACACTCTCTGGCCCATGCTAATGCCAATCAGACAAGGTGATCTAATGAGACCTTCTGGCCTTAAGTTTAAACTCAATACCACTCAATAAACCCCTGAGTTTAAACTCAATACAAAAATTAAGAGACTGGTAAGCAAATACATGTTGCAAATAGCCGTGTGAGGGCTGGATGCAAATAGCCCTGGGGCGCTGCGGGGGAAGTGATTCCCTCCTCAGGTCCCAAAGGGCACTCTCAGTTCCAGGAGAAGTGGAACAGGAGTAGGCACAGAGTATGAAGAAAGACCTCTTAGTGAAAGGCCTGGATGCCAAGCACCAGGCAGAGAGCAGCAGAGGGAGGCAGGGACCCCCTGCCCCTCTCTGACACTCCCAAGGCACACGTGTGTCCTGCCTCAGGACTGGCCTGAGCACGTGGCTCCCTACAGCCTCTAGGTTCTCCTGTGTATCACAGATGAATCCAAAAATGAACACTGCAATGCTGATTTCTTCAGGGTTTTTTAAGCCTGTTGCTTCATTCTTTGGCTTTCAGGGGAAATGGCTAAAATAATAATTAATTGCTAGTGTTGATCCCAAATAATGCAAAATGCTGAAGATATGAGGTAAACATGAGTTAAAACTGCTTTTTAACTATTGACTGTACAACACAAATTATTCCAGAATTTAGTGCATGAATCTCAAAAAAAATTATTTTACTTTTGAAAGAAAAATTATCTTTAAGGAAACTGCCAGTAAACAAATACAGGAAATGAGATAACTTTTTTATCTAACTACCAAGGTACCAATGTGGCACTGCTTATCTTAGAGACTGAGTACTGATATGGATGTCAGCCAAGTAAATTTATGTGTGAATCTAGGCAGCATTTAAAAAGAATAAACTACATGGTTTTTTTAATCTGAAACTGCTCTTGTAACTGTATGTAGAAAATTCTCCTGACTTCTAAAGGACTAGCACTAGCTGGTCAAAAGCCCCACCTAAATCAGTCAATCACCATAAACATCTTCCCAGTACTTGCTATTGACCTGAAGGGGATGGAAGGTAAAAATCAAGTAGCTCACACATGAGGCAGCATAAACTCATTTAAGGGCCCACTTCAGACAGGTTTTTATATCTGTGATTAGTCCAACCAGTGTCAGCTGGAAAATGCACATCCTCAGGGGCTGGATGCATTCAGGAGTCCCTGTTAAATGGTGTCTCAGTGAAGCCCATCCTCATTCTCTGCTCTTGTTGGCTCACAACCACACTCCACCTCAAAGCCTGTGAAAGGGTTTGTTATCTGGATGTGCTCTCACATCATCACCTTCATTTGCTCCTTGTTTACCTCTATCCCACATGATGGCAGCCATGGCACTTTTGCTGTGACAGAAATCACCAAAACAGGGTTTCTCTGTATTGTATTATATTATTTTGTTTAGTATCATGGTGATGGTGTAATGTAAAAGCCCTTTCTAAATATACACAAACATTGCAAAAAAGGTGTCATCACAAGACATTGCAACCTGTCAGGGCAGCTCAGTGAATATTGTACCATTTGTACACAGTCAGAAGGAGAGACATACCAGGATGTACATCATTAAATGTTGATTCAGTAAGAATAGTATGTTTTATCTTTTTAAATGTTACCACTTTCCCATTCCACTCCATCGTAACTTGTCAATTGTAATTTCTTTTTAAGTCAACAAACTGTAAAGAAAACTGTTGAAATACCTGATTTTCTGTAAAAAGTAATAACAACAATAATTTTTGTTACTTCAAAGTATGCTTGGTATTAAAATACCTAATAAAGTTCAACAATGACTTTTGTAGCATACTAAAATAAAGTGTGGTAGTGCTTTTCTCCAGCTCATCTGTGGTAAGGGCAGCTGTTGTTGGGATTACTGCCCTCCTAAACACAGGTCTGGACACCTCCTTCACATCTGCACCTACAGAGATCTCTCAGGTATGTAAAGTCCAAGCAAAATCTGATCCCTTAATGAGTGCAGAGATTTGTATGCACAGGTCAAATTCCTAGTAGAAGAACCCTGTTGGTAAATCATCTCCACCCTCTGGTACCTGGCCACATATCCATATATAGGCAACAATATAAAGTTCCTGATTCCTCTGTTTGGTATAGAACTTGGTTTATAATAAGAGGAAGAAGAGTGTAAATTATTTATAAGTTAATTATGGTTAAATAGAGAACTGCCAGGTTTGTAGGATGCTGTTCATTTTTATAGGCAATGCATTTCAGTTATTTATAAATAGATTGGGAATCCTAAACAAGTGATTTGGATGACCTACAAGAAGTTGATCACCCCCTAATTTCACTACATGAAGGTATACTGCAGCCATCGGGGGCTGCCACATCATTCCAGAGTTTGCACCAGCAGGAGGTAAGCACTTCCTTGTCAAAGAGATGCTGGATTTGCCTCCATGTTGCTGATGCAGCAGTATCCATGTTTGGAGATGATGTAGAAATTATTGTGACTGGGGTCTAATTGTGCCCAAACTCCCAGGCTCTGACACATTTCGATCGGAGTAACGGATCAGCTTCCCTCCCACCATCCATCTTTCCCTGTTCTAGGGAGGAAGATGTAATGCTGGGCCTAGCAGCTTTCTGTCTGTTTTCACTGCTAGTCTGATGTCCTTCAAATATTTAAAAGTTTTAGTAGTTTCATCCAATTCTCTGAGGATTTGAAATGGAATAAGATCTAGACAGTTTAAAATAAATAAAAAACCCACCCCAGATTTGCCCTGACTAGTTTACACATTGAAAAGACAGCCATATGCTGAATAGGTTCAGAGGTAGTGCTAGAAAGCAGCACTCTTTTTCCCCATGTGCTAAAGTCAAGAGGTTTACACATTTCTCCTTCCCAAGGAGCTCAGAACAGAATGGCTTTGCCTGCTGTTGGAGTAGCTGGCAGTACCTGCAGACATTAGGCATGCTTGCAGCCATTCCACCTTGGTCTGTGATCCTCACTGGCTTATGTTAATAATTTGAGAAGAGACTTTCACAGGAGGCCTGGAATTCTGCAGAAGGTAGAATATGTGGTTTAAAAATCCATTCTCTTCTCGTGGTGCTGAAAACACAAAGCCAAGGCTTGCAGTGATCAGATACTGCCATGATGCTTTCTATTACCCATCTGTTCCTCTTAAATTTTTGGTTAGTGTTACTGTATGCTGCCTGCTGAAGTGTCTTTTGCATTTTAAAAAGTAAGGTGATATATCCTTCCTTTCTTCCAGATAGTCTCATAACCCCACAGGGGGGAGGGAAGGGTGGGGGGTTACACAGCTTTCCCACTTCACAAAGTGATGAGGGAAGGATTTTCTCTGCAAGAGGCGAATCACCAGGGGGAAAAGTGTGAGCAGACACGTTGTGCTCATCAGCTCCCGAGAGGAGATGTGGCCCCTAACTGCCTATGAGACACTACAAAACTCTTCCACTTTTGAAACAGCTCCAAAAGTTGCTGCAAAGCACTTCCTTGAGATCACCACTGAGAGACCAGCCTCCAAGTTTGAACATCAGCTCAGTTTCCTGGGAAAACAGCCTGGGAGTGAAGATGCTCCAAAAAGCTGGGAGCTGGGGCTGAATTAACCTTCACAAACTAGTTTTAAATTGGTATAACAACACGGATTATCAAAACTCCTGACTTTGTCAAGTGCAAGGTAGCTTTATATTAGCCTAATACAGCTAGTATAGCCTCCTCAGAGGCCTTGGGATTATTAATAAGAAAAAATTATCTATTATTGTTAATAATTTCTCAGGGGAAAAATGAAATAAAGATTGTCAAAATCTTATATGTTAGAATGAGGTCTCTTTGATATGATTGCCACATATTTTAAAAAGTATTTCCACAGTTTGACACCAGAAGATGCTCTAGTTCATCATCTACATTACCAGTTACACAGACTCAGGATTCCCCTGCCAGATCCCAGCACAGAAAAGTAGGAGTTTTGCTCTGCCATAGCAGAAACCAGGAACTTCATCACTTTGACAACTCTCAAGCATGGCTTTCTCACAAGATACCAGGCAAGACTCTGGGATGTCAGCACAAATGTCAGGCTTACAGGTATGCAATTAGCACCTTGCTTCTTCTTTATCTAACTTTAAGCCAACACAATGTAAAATTAGTAATAAGCTAGATATTCAGTCTGAAAAAGAAAATTAGGTCTCCTCTCTATTTGCTTTGACTTTTTTTCCATTAAAAAATAAAATTAGTTGAAGTGCCACTGGGATATTCTGAGGGTCTACTAAGTGCCTGCTGTATTTGTTGAGTTTCTCAAATGGCAACTGAAAGTAATGTAAAATATTATGCTCCTGAGGCCATGAGCTAAAATGGTTGGTGGTGGAGTTTTCTAGAAGAGCTTTTAGGTGATAAGCTACTACACATGTCATCAAGAAAGGACCTGTTTTAGTCAGTATAGATGAATTTCTGTATGCTTGAGAAGGGTAAGGAATAAAATAATTCAGAAATTCTGAAAGAACTTCAGGCTCTATACATGCCCTCACTGTTTGGGGCGGGAAGGGGCAATTTTTATTTTATATGCTTTAATAGAATATGAAAATCCTAATTTACAGGTTTTAATTTATTTTGCTTCAAGCAATGTGAAAATTCTTCACCCTGGGAATGCCGAAAGCAGCGGAGGGGGTTTCCTGGAGCAGCAGCAGGCACGATGGGTGTTGTCCTTATCCGTGCTGCCATCTAATGGCTCACCAGCCTCTGCAGGCGTCGTTCTCGGCAGGTCCTTACTTAAAGGCAGCTCGGCGTTGGCATTCATAGCGATCAAGGTAACGAACCGAGTGCACGCGTTACCTCCTGTGCCTCCCAGAAACAGGGCAAAATCCAGCAGGTGAAACCATCACTGTAGTAACTCACACTGCATAAAGGTGGAGACCAAGTTTGAGAACTTCGAAGTTTTTCTTTGAATTTCTCAAGACTGGGGAGAATAAGCTTTGTCTCTGTAACTGTGGATAAGAACTTTGCTTAACATTTTAAAAGCATTTTCCAGACTTATTCAGTCCACCACTTCCTAGGGACAGACTTCTGCATTTCCCAGGTACAAAAGACACTCATTTCTATTTGCCCCCTCAAAGTGCCATAGAATCATAGAATTATTTGGTTTCAAAGGCACCTTA
The DNA here is from genome assembly GCA_013398075.1 of Notiomystis cincta. Lineage (NCBI taxonomy): Eukaryota > Metazoa > Chordata > Aves > Passeriformes > Notiomystidae > Notiomystis > Notiomystis cincta. The sequence goes on along the minus strand of VZRX01021472.1, from coordinate 33,767 downwards.
AAGATCATCCAGTTCCAACCCTCTGCCATGGGTAGGGACACCTTCCACTAGACCAGGCTGCTGAAAGTCCCTCCAACCTGGCCTTGAACACTCCCAGGGATGGGCATCCACAGCGTCTCTGGGCAATCTGTACCAGTCTTGCCAACCTCACAGTAAAAAGTTTCTTCCTAATATCTAATCTAACCTACTCTCTTCCAGTTTTAAACCATTATCACTTGTCCTGTCACTAAGACCCTGCACTTGGCCTTGTTAAAATTCCTGAGGTTGCCACAGGCCCACTTCTGGAGCTTGTCCATGTCCCTCTCCATGACATCCCATCCCTCAGACGTGCCAAGTGCACCACTCAGCTTGGTGCTGTCTGCAGACCCACTCTCAGCTCCAGCATAAGCCAGGCAGGCTGCAAGTTATCAAAGCTCTGAGTGGTGCCTGGGAGCATGGAATGGAGGGACAGAACAGCAGAAATAGGAGGCATCAGAACCAATGGAAAAGTTAGGTAGTTTAAGTCAAACCCCTGTACCAGGAGACAACCATAACTGGTCAGCATTCCTTCAAACTGCTCTTGTTGAAAAAGCAGAGGTTAATGAGGCTACTGAAATAATGACTCTGAGATGATACTAAATGTGATGAGCTATGATCATGCAATAGGAGACTATGAGCATCTTCAAAGGTAACAGAACATAGAAAATTGATGGTCCCTAAAGGAACAGAACATCAGATTTAGGTCATCCTAGACAGCATTTGCTCTGAGAAATGCTAAAATGGTTAAATCTGATTATGGATTACCAGGCTGAGGGCTGGGAGCAGCTAAAGCCCCTAATCCCAGAGGAAGAATGCAGGGACTCTAGAAGCCATTATTACACTGACCATGAGACAAAGCATGCTGTGAGGGTGCAGTGAGACCAGGCTGTGGCAACAAACTCTTCCTGCCTCCTGAGGCTGTGCAGCCTCCCAGAGTGATGTCCCCAGGCCCCTACTGCTCCCAAAGGAGCTGGAGAACAGGAACCAGAGGCAGGGCCATCCTACACAGGCACAGCCTGAGGAAGGAAAAGGCCGAGGATATAGCAAAGCCCAGGGAAGTAAACTGGAAAAAGTCCAAAGCCAACACTGGTGTTGGGACAGGATTTTTGGCAGAGAAGCTCCCAAAGCAATAAGAAAGTATCACCACACACATGTATTTCATGTATTTCATAATGAGGCAACTGGTATTCTTCTCAGAGGCCTTAGACAATGGGCCATCAAAATGAATTTGTTAAATAACATGGCATTGTATGTATGTGAGCCAACTTTAATAACTCTGCCTGCTGCTTTTGCAGGACAGGAGTCACTGCTTGGTGTTGAGCTCTGAAGAACTACCACAGCAGGTGATACTCAGGTTTGCCAGTCATTGCTAGACTGTGCTTCTGTTATCACAGGGAGATCCTGTGACACCTCCAGATGTCACAAATAAAACATATATTTTATATATGCTACATATAATTATATGTTCCTTATATATTCCTTCCCCTATTGCTGCTTCTCTACCCTTAAAGGTTCCTCCAAAGTAGAAAAGAAAAACACATATATATCTGTATTCAGAACCCATAAAAAACTCACAAACACATCACATTTTATTGTTTTTCAGTAGCATGTATTTCTTGTTTTCCTTTTTACAAGAATTACAGAGGATGAAGAGAGTCAGATGAACTTTTACAGACTGGAAAGTGCAGGGAAGAATCTCAGAACCTGTCATGCCTGGGAAGCATGGAGTCACAGTACTGCAGGAACACTCATGCTGGAGGGGTTTTGGGAGGCCTTTAGTGCAACCTCCTGCTCCATGGGGTTAGGGTGCTATCCATTCTGGTCCCTTAAATATCAGTGGAGAAAAGCACATGGTGTTTCTGGGCAGGCTGCTCCAATGCTTAATTAATCTCACAAATGAGTCAATAATTAAGTAAATATCAAGGGGAGATGCTGACACATGATATCAGAGCAGCTGCCATGTGTGTGGCTACACTTCTAAGGGGAACCATTCCAATCTTCTTTTAGTATGTTTTTAACTTGTAGGCATGTGCACAGAGGCCAGATTTTAATGTATTAATAGTGCTAACTTGTCATCGGTACTGAATTATATTCTTGCTGTAGTTGAAAGGGAATTTCACCTAAGCTTATCCATTCTACCTGTAAGAGTTAAACCCAGAAAGCTTTATTACTGTGTGGAGAAGTAATAAAAGTATATAGACCAACAGAGAAATTATTGATGTGTAGCCCTCACGTTTGTAGCTGTGTTTTCTCCAGAATTCCCTAGCTAGAAAAAATCAGGTTGAGCTAACATGTGGCTCCCAGACCTGTGCCTGCAGCCTGGACAGTACATTGAACAACTCTCCAGCACGCAGCACCTCTGCTTCGTGTTGTATAAAACACCCAGGTTTTGTGAAAACTGTTCTGCATTGCTGGGGTGGATTGGAAGCTTTGCAACAGGCTGTCAGTGAAAACCAAAACATGTTTTTATGCAAAGGTGCTGCTGAAACGCAGAGTGAAGTGAAAGAAGTCAAGCCCAAGTTCCTTGTGCTGGTACAATTTGGTGGATGTAGGAGTGAGTGCACAGGCTGGCCTGGTGGTATAAAAGACCAGTGTTACAGTCAGTGGTGTCTGTTTCCAGACCATGAATCCTGTTCATCTAGGACCCTTCTCTGCTAGTGGGTGAAGTCTTTCCAGACACTGGGAAAATACTCAACATCTGGAGACAACTGTGTGGTGTTATATCATCACAGCCCCTGTCTCTTACTGGGCTTGAACAATCTCTTGAAGGTAATGAGACTTCTTCCCCATTTCTGGGATTTTTCTCTTCCCACAATCTCCCTTCTACTTTCTATTGCTAGTTACCCTATATTTTTAATTGAGAGTTTATAATAACTAGTTTTATTCTGAAAGCCCAAATAATTTATCCTGGACTTCTCAATACAGAGATATGGATGTATTATGTTTATTTTGCTTTATTTTGTTGGTTTTGTTGTGGTTTTGGTTTGTTTGGTGGCTTTTTTTCCTATTCTTAAGGTGACTTCTGAGCACTCACAGGCATGGTGAAATGCAGGAAAATAAACACATCACATATTGTAAAATTTTCTAACCCAGAAGGCAAACAAAAAGTACTCAAAGCTGAACTGCACTTAAGCCTCATTATTTTTAAGCCAGTCTCATGCTACTTTGTAGTCTAATTCCCTATATTTTAATGCCAAGTACTGCTGTAACTAGCTAAAAAGAGCACTCATCCAGGGGTGTGGAAAAGAATATGCCAGCCAGATGTCGTCCCAGGCCAGAAAATGAAGCAGCACACAGCAGGGAAAACAGGCTTCAGGTCTGAGCTGCCTGGTGCAGTGCCTGCTGGGCATTGTGCCAGAAAAAAACAGCCTCAAGCAGTTTTCCCAATTCTCACTCCTGTGCCCTCTTTTTTTCAGCATGTTTCCACGTTAGCATTTTACAGATGAAGGTTTTGACCCACAGTCCAGCACTCAAGTTGTTGTCTTTCCTTTGTCTTCTCCTCTCTCCCAGATGCCAGATGGTTACTCCCTTTTTAAGCAAAGGGATTTATTGAATACAACAGGAAGTAAAGGGAAATTACTTTCCAAAAAGACAAGGGAGGAGAAATATTTATGAAGACAGAGTATTCCAGAGTTCCAGTACAGCCCAGACCAAGATTTATTTTGCACACCATGTTGTTAGATGAGAAGCCCAGTGATACCTCCAAGCCCCCAAAGTCAAGGGAAGGTCTAGTCAAAGACATTGATATGCTGCAGTTTTGTAAAGGTTTTGGGGTCATCACAGAAGGAAGAGACAGAGAATCAGCAGGGCTTGAACACCCCAACCCAAGACTTCACTGCCTGAGTTAAGGACCAGAAGTGCTACTAGAAAAACTATGTACTTGTATGCTACAGCTGTGAGAGATCAGTAAGATTCTTTTTTTGGGACTGGCCAGAAAGTTTAACTAGGAGATCAGCAGATGCATTACTCAAACCAGGTGCAATTTCTCTCTCCACACACATCCAGCCCCGGGATTTGGTGATCCTGGTTCTTTCTCGTGGCAGGATCAGTTCACCCTGTGTCCAGGCCAGCTCCATCAGAACTACCAGTTGTCCCAGTATCCCAGTTATGTCCTCTTTACCAGACAGAAGCAGAAATTTGTCTGCTGGTTTCAAGTCTTCATCAGCTTCATAAAAGCATGAGCCTCAGCCATATTTTTACCTGGGCTATCTGACATGCTAAAATCCCAGACGAATCACTGAGATTGTGGTGCCATGGCTGGCTTGTCAATCTAAGCATGAGCTGCTGTCATGAGGAGCAGCCCTGCCCTCCTCTGCATGTTCCCATCACCTCTCCAGGATCAATACTGGTGCCTGTCTATGTGCACAGTCAGCTTCACCACTGAGCTGGTTTGACCCTCTCTATGGCCACATGATTATGAGTGCCAAAATGCACTGAGGAGCACCAGCTTGAGGACTGAAAGGGAAGCCTGTAGTGGATTGACATATTTTGTTCAAGCACCCTACACAATGACTGTGTGTGCAGAGTAAGTCTGGTATATCCTGATCCCATTGGTGACACTGTGCATAGTCTGGACAACCCACTCAGTACTTGCACAGGTGGTCCAACACATCTCCTGTGTGTCAGACATGAAGGACACGTGCTGTGAAGTCCACCTCTGTGTGACCACTAAGACCACTGAACATGCAGAGACTGTACTGGACAAGTCTGGCCACTCAGCAGGATGTACTGGATGTGCCCATTGTTCCCAAGACACAGCAGGATCTCTCATTTATCCATGGGAATGGCAGCTCCTCCTAGGACAACACCACTTCCACCCATGATTCTGCCTGCAGCTTCCCAAATTTCCTGCCTGTAGCTGACTGTCCGTTCCCAGGACTGTTCAGAAAGCAATTGCTGTGACATCAGGTGAGCTGTAAATGCTACCCGAGACAGGGAAGAGATAACTTTGACTACAGAGGTTTTTAATCTGACAACAAAGCCTTCCATATATTTGGAAGTTGAAGCTACTCAAATAAATATGACAAAAATGTGTAAGTAGGAGGGTCATTCATTGTTAGTACATAGCAAGCTGCCTCCATTTCAAGTTTTGAATCAAGATTTTCAGCAAAGCAATATTTGGCCTTGATCAAGGCATTTCTGAGTGCAGTGGTATCTGTACAGAGACTCTATCACTGCATGTAAAACCCAGACAGCCCTGAAAGACAGGCTGCAGCAAAGCCTCCTGCTGTTGTTCAATGAGGACTTGCCCCTAGCTCTTCCCTGCACCTCCCTGCCAGGACCTGATGAGCCTATCATGGGGCTTGCAGAAGGGAGTCTGCCACTTATATTTAAAAAGTAGTGATTGTTAGAAACTGGCAGTTAGGATGAGTACACAGGGTCATCTATTGACTCCTCAGAGCATTAACATCCTCAGAGAAGTTGGGAGGGAGGGGAGGAGTCACAGGAGAGTTAGGTGGGAGGAGTCATGACTTGGGAAAAGCAACTTAAACTGAAGGAAGGGGCTTACTTGATTTAATTTACCAGAGCTCCAGACAGCTCACAAAGCAGCCTGGCTTTCAGCTGAAATAATATATGTTATTTGAATGCAGTATAATTAACATTATTTGACTGGAAAAGAAGTATTTCCAAGTTTCATTAGGCTTATAGGGGAAAAAAAATTAGATTAATATTCCTGAGCAAAGATAGAGCTGTGGATTCAGAGCTGATGTTTGCCATGATAAGTTATTTATGTCTAGATGCTAGTGAAATTAGTTGAAGGAAGTAGGAGAAGCAAACAGCCTTTGGCCACATGTGAAGCACGTGCACTGCACTGAGCACCATGCTTCCCTCAATGCATGCCCCCAGTTTCCAATTTATCAAAGCTTGATTGAACTCAGGGTTCACAAGAAACATGGGACTGAGTCCCAGCAAAAGGATATTTCCCCCTTGTTTTCCTGTGCTGTATACAAGGAGCAGTGAAAACAATGAAAAAACAAGCTGCACCCTTTTGCTCTGCACAACTTCCTGAAATTTCTCCAGAGCCAGATAAACCAGGCTACAGAAAAACACAGGTCAAGGTTAAAATGGCATCTGCAAGGATGCTAGGGAATTCAGGAACAGTCATATTTTCACACCATCTGCTTCTTTACGATAAATTACTTCGTGACCTGGGTGTATAATAAGATGTAAAGAGAAAATGTAAAATTAATATCCTTCTAGCACTTACTGACCTCACCAGAGAAGCAACAGAAGTCTTGTTTTGAACTAAGGAAGGACAAAAAGCACTGAAAGCTGCATGGGAAATGGCCCGCAACTGCAGAGGTTTGGCCGACAAGTTTTCAGGGCTGCAGGCGGAGGCCCGGCCGGGGAGGGAGGGCAGACCCAGCCGCTTTGTCACTGCCCCGGGGCCGCAGCCGACCTTCAGCCACAGCAGCACATGTGTCAGCACCGCCAGACCGGCCCGCCCTCGGATTAACCAGTTCAAACTGCCTCTTCGGAATAAACCGCAGGAATTTTCCTGCAGGGGATTAGCGAGTGCCTGCAGTGCCTGTCCTGACCTGAATGCAGATCTGAGGGCATCCCTGGCATCGCAGCTGCAGCGAACAGCTGAGGAGGGCTCACGTCTTTGTCAGGCACCAACCAAAAATGGGGCAGACAGGATGGCTCTCTGTGGGGAGCGCTGCCAGCTGGAGGCTTTCATTCCCACCCCAGTTGTCACTGCCCTGCCTGAGGTCACCACGCTGCTGCCACTCACTTCTCTGGCCGCCCACCGAGGGAACAAAACCAGGGAGTTGTGTCATGGCATGGGAGGAAGGCCAATGCTCCGTCAAGGCAGCAAAAGGACAACTCACTGACAGAGGCCCAGGGGGAGCTGTGACATCCCAGAGATGATGTCTGCCCACAGTCCAAGAAGTGCCCGAATCTGTTTTCATTTAAACCAGTTTTACAGTCTGGACTGGACTGGGACTTGCATGCATTTTATGTGGCCTACACAACCCACTCTGCCCTGCAGGAGATGACAGACAAGCCAGGAGTGGTTTGCAGCCTCGGAGCGACTGCAGATGCCCAAAGACCAGGGCGAAGCCTGCTCACTTCTTTCTTTCTGTGACTCTTCCCATGGCTGGCTGGATCACTTGGTGGTTTCTGTGTCCCCTCCCTGCCTTGAGGCAATGTCAGCTTCTCCATACAGGCTGAACAGGCTTCACAGGCTTTCTCTGGAGTCTGGAGCAGCTTTACGAACCTTGGAGCTGTGCAAAGGTACAGGAAATGTCCTGCTGGCTGCTGCCACCACCCAGGATGTGGGGTAATGGTCTGCAAAGCCAACCAAGTGGAAGCTGGTGGTGGCAACCTTCAGAAGGGAGCTACCAAACATTGCAGCATCTCTGTGGGTTTTTTTCTCTGTTTTCTCACGTTTCCTGCTTTTGTCCTGCTGCCACCAGTCTATGCAATTCCACAAATTAAAAGTTGGGAGTTTTTTTCAGGTGAATCTTGGGGAGTTAGGAACATAGCTCCCAAGAGCATAATTTCCTCAGTCCAGAACTGTATTGCGGACTGATGACCACTGTGCATGCACACGCATGAACATTGCAGCCTGCTGACACACTGCTGCTCTGCAGGCTGCTTTGGGACAGGGTGCACACCAGGAAAAAAAAAAAAAAAAAAAAAAAAACAGCATTAAAGGAAAGCTGTGCAACAGAGAGATGTTGCACTTAATGTCTGGGGTCATCCAAGAAAGACAGACGGGATGGAGGGCAGGCAGAGCATGTACAGCATATTCCTTATTATCTTCTTGTGATGTTCAGCAATTTACAAAGGTACCAAACCAATGCCAGATTCAATCTGTCTCACCAAGATCTGACACGTTACAAACCACAAGGTAAAAAATCAAACACAATGGTCTCACCTTCTTGATAAAAATATGGGCGTGGTTTCTTTATATCTCATCCACCCTTAAGGGAAGAGATAACTGGTCTGGGACAGCAGAGCTGGAAACTGTTCCATAGGAAGTAATATAATCCAAAGTCCTGTGTATTTTTAAGCTGTTCGGCCCTGCCCCCTCATAAAGCAGGTATTTCAGTATGTGGCACTTGTGTTAATTGAATGCCCTCTTAAACGCAAATGAGGAAAGCCACACTAAAGTCTCTCAAGATTCCAGATAAGATCTGCAGCTGGTATAAATAAGCAAAATGTCACTGAGGCCAGAGGAATCGCTCTGTTCCTCCCTCTCCCGCCGCTGCAATCCCTGAACTTGACCCTACATTTCCACGCTGCTACAAGGAGTGGAGCACGGAGCACGTCGCTGCAATCCCTCTGTGCCGCCTCAGCCTGTCTGGCCGCGCTGCAGCTGGAGCCCTGGCCCTTCCCCAGGGACACGGCGTGTGAGGCGGCCGGGAGGGAAAAGCCAGGGAGTGTCTGGCCAGGGCGGGAAGGGAGGCCTGAGTTCCTGTCATTTCCTCTGTGATTATTTCAAGATTTTTCAGTAAAAGTCCTTACAGGATGGGTTGGGCTGTTTTATCAGAGCCAGATTTTGGCAGGCTAGTTCCCAGGGAGGTCCTTTACACCCTGCAGCCCTCAGCCAGAGCCTGCATACCTTACTTACCTCTCCAAATCCAGCACAGCCTGGCCCAGCCGATGGGCAGATTCAGGCCTGCTGAGGGAGACAGCAGGGACTGCCAACCCTCCCTGCAGGAGGACAGGCTTTTGATTTCATTTAAGAAATAACACTTACACCTTGGCTGGTTACAGGCAGTCCTGATGGTGCTAAAATAAATCTTCAGGTCACTTGCTTGACAAGGGCATGGTTAATCCTTCACAAGCAAGGAGAATACTTGAAACTTTCCAACCAGATTTTGCTTTCCCAGTCTCTCTCTTTTTGGCCTCTCATTTTAAGCAGAACAACAGCCAGCAAAGCGAGCAGGAAACAACAGCTCCTTCCTGCCACACAGCCCCAGCCATCCACGCAGGGAGCTCGCCTGCCCTGGGGCTGGGTTTGGGTGTCGGCCAGCGCTGACCAGCATCCCAGTCTGAATTAGAAACATACAATAGTACGTGTCGGAAGGGACTGCTAAAGGTCATCTGGTCCAACCTACTGTCACTGTCCCGTTGCCATTAAAGCTAAGTGAAAGACTGGGAGAGAGACTATCCCAGCTGAATCCCAGTAAACAGCAGCAGAGCAGTAGTTCTGTGGCAAATGTGACAGATAATGATTTTTTGTTTGTTTCTAAATTCTCCACATTTTACATATGTATTCCTATTGCCTGCAGTGGTAGACAAGGGAAGATGGTTTTAAACTAAAAGAGGGTATATTTAAACTAGATACAAGGAAGAAATTTTTTACAATCAGGGTGGTGAAACACTGGCACATGTTACTGAGAGAAGTTGTGGATACTCCATTCCTGGAAATGCTCAAGGCCAGGCTGGATGGGTCTCTAATCAACCTGGTCTAGTGGAAGGTGTCCCTATCCACAGCAAGGGGCTTTGAAATAGATGGCCTTTAAGATCCCTTCCAACCCAAACCATTCTTTGATTCTATGAAAGAGCTTCTGTTAGGGGAAGGGAAGGTGCTGTGCCAAAGACTGACTACAACAGAGAGCATTTATTTGAAGAGAAATGTAATAGCAAAGCAATTAAATCAGGAGGGTACCAGCTATTTTCAAAAGAAAACAATTATTGAGAGGATAACTCAAACTGCAGTGGATTAGAGGTTTAGTCAGCATGAGGGAGGGAAGACAGAGGGATGACAGAATGACACAGCTATAGTGCAGAAGAGGTTTTTAACATTCGCATTAATTTTATTGTGCACATGCATCATAGGTCCTTATGAAGATATGTAAAACCGTGTGTCCTGATTGAAGAGAGCAGAGTTGACCCACATCCCTCTCCCTTCCCCATAATCTAGTTTTTGGAGTCCCACTGCTACATTATACTGCTTTGCTGGATGCTCTTTATCTCAGCTGTTACAAAGCCCATGTGGGAGAGCAATACTGGGCACTTTGGTATTTTCTGGGCTTTCCCCTGCCCAAGGGTGTGCTGTTTGTGAGAATGCCAAACTCTTTCTCTTGTTCTGTCCATAATCCACTACCTGAAGGGTCTGGCTCTCTGCCTGGGCAGCTGCAAAGAATTAGCCCAGCTAAGGTTCAGCACACAGAAAGGGAGGGCAGACAAGACTTCTTTTTTGCCATTCAGTCCACTCAATCTTCAAGAAACCTTGGAATTAGAAATCCTAAGTACAAGTGTTGAAATTGACTGTAAGGTCAGTGCTACTTGTGGCAATCTTGGTTTCACTGATGCAGATTTGCATCACTTCAAAAGTGCCTTGAGAGGCCCTATTTTTAATTTTGCCTTGCATCCCATCCTTGGGATGTCTTTGGTGGTTCATATTAAATTATATTACTTCCTAAGAGTTACTGTGTCTTTTTTTTTCATTACAAAGAACTTTAGGTATTCTCGCAAAGGGATAACCGGTTTGTTTCAGATGGCTTAGCTGATTCCCAACATCAGTTTTTCCCAATATCAAGCTGAACAGTATTTTGTGTGCAAAATTTTCTTTTCTACTTCCTTTTCTGGCTGTACTGGTACTCACAGATTTTAAGTATTTGTTTGGACTAAAGCATTTTAGAAAGTACATTTCCCATTCATCCTCAGTTCATTGGTCTTTATCTTTCACAATGCTTCCAAAAGTTATAACAATTGAATATTGGCCTTCAGAACTTCTGAAGTGTCCAAATGCTCAAGAGTTCCAGAAAAAAAAGGCAAATTATAAATCACTCCCTGTTGAAAAGAGAGGCTTTCTAAATAAGTTCTATAGCATTATTCTTAAAATCATACCTGAAAATGGCCTCAAAAGTATCCCAGGCCACCATCTTCCCCAAGACAAGGTCAGCTATGCACTCTAGATATGTTAACCTCTTAGCCAGTTCCAGCAAGGATAATTACTTACTGATGACCAAGTCAGAAGGTATTTCTCCCTGGACAAAGCAGTAGATTATTTATTTCATGCCCTGTTATTGCTTATTTTTAGTAGTTCTCATGTTTCATTTTCAAAGCTGGCAGGAATTGGTTCGAGGTGAACTGGATTATTCCTGCATACAAAGGGGTTCAATTTCATGTCTGGCAGGAAGCGATATAAACTGGAAAAGGAAACCTACTTGCAAATGGAGGGAAATACAGCCTTTGCCACATCTTCCACTGTTTTCTTCAATACTGATTATCAAGGACACCTCCATCTTCTTGCTAGTCTTCTAGGACTGATGCACAAATCTGCCCCATGATTTGTCCCTTTGCCTACCTACTCTTGTTCCCCCTCTGGGGTCTTCTCAGGGTTAATACCAATACCAAACTGGTTCTGAGGATCATCACCATTATTAACATCCCAGAATAAAAGCAACAGAAGTTGTGTTAGTGAACCAGATAGAGAGAAATGCATGTCCTTGTACTGTCACAGAGAAAATCTTTGTAGTGTTCTCACTCCTACTTGCCATTCTCCTGGTGAATTCATCCACCCTGACACAAATAATCTACAAACAGCAAACGAACCCTTTCTAGTAGTCTGTCACTTTACAGGAAATAAACAATGGCACAATTACTCACTAATATCTCATAGAAGTCACGCTAATTGCTTGTGCTGAAAGCTCCAGGCCTCCTTATCAAACCTGCCAGGCTGAAGTAGCTGAAAGTCCATAAACCAGTAAATAATTAACTTTGAAGATTTCCTTCTTGCATCTCCTGATGCCTCTTTTGCCTGCAAATGTGAATGGCTGAGCAACAATTCAGAGGATTTCTGTGGACAACCTGTTTGTTCTCTGTGCCACCTTGATGTGCACTTTAAATCAATTGAACACTTCCAAAGAAATTAAGCATGTAAAAAATAATCAAGAGAGTAGGGTCTGGATGTGCTGGGGACACCTGTTCACCCAGGCTCCTGCCATGGCAGGAGTGAGGGCTGCCATGGCAAGGAGGCAGGACCAGCCCCCCAGCTGTATTTCTCTAGGTAGGTTTTTTTGTAACACCTCTGCATCCTTAATCTTCTTTGCAGGAAGATGCCAAGGGCTGACACTTGGGCCAGAACTCCTGTCTGAAGCAATGACCTCTCTGATCCATTGCAGTTGAGTCCCATGAGGAAACACCACAAGATGCTGTCCTTCCTGAGAAATATCTGCCTTCTCCTCCCTTCTGTGGTTTAATTAAAGCATTTTAGCAATTTCTGCTCAGCAGTTTCACCCTGCAGGAACTCTGTCAGCTCCAAGATTTTGCCTTGGGAGTGCAGCCATTTCAGGTGTTTGTCTAGGCATCAGGGCCTACCCCTTATTTACTTTTACCAGCTTAAACATGCTTTAACCCACAAAAACTCCTTAATGAAGCTGCACATTCTTAGCAAACCCGGCTCCTTCAAGACTATACTGGTACTTTATCATTCCAACCATCTTGTTTTCTGATAGGGCCCTAGTACCTGCCTGCAAGCATGTTTGTTTACACAAGGGATGCTGGTCCTCTGCAGATTTCTTAGTCTTGACTCAAAACAACCACTGCAAAGGTACAGCAGTGGGAGGTAGATGGGGTTTTGTACCTGGCGAACAGTTGATGTGCTTACGTGCACATACGCAGCCATAGGCACTGCAACCTTTCCCATCCTGCCAGCCTGTGTGGGTCAGTAGTGATGAGATTATCACAGAGAATAAAACTAAAATGTGCCTCATGAGTGACCTTCATCAGTCATTGACACGTGGTCTACAGCTGGTGTCCAGCAGCATAGATGCAGGACAGCAAGTCTCTACATGAGGTCCTACTCCTTTTGGAAAGGTTTCCCTTCCCTCCCAGAAGCTGATTTGTAGCTGGGGCCTCTGGCAGGAAACCAACAGCACAGGGCAACACTAATGCATTTGGGTATTGATACCACTCCTGTAATGGCCACACTGCTTCCTCACACCTCTGCTACCAAACTACTCAAAGCAGGGAGCAAAAGACACTCTCCTGCTGTGCAGCAGCAGAGCATCCATGAACACCAAGGAGATCTGAATCCCCTGGGGCAGGAAAAAAGCCAAGGCAGCTGCAATGCCTGTCCCTTTAAGGTTTCACCCACACTCCACAGTTCCATGTATATAAATTAAAATTAACTTATTAAAGTAAATTAAATTTGTCTGAAACCATTCTCTGGCAGAGAATGGCCCACACCCTTATTATTGAAGTCTCAGCCTCTGAAGCAGCATGGCTTCACCCAGGCTGCCCACTGGAAAGGGTGCCTGGCACATGCTAATTCCCAAATTTTAGCCTCATCTGGGTGACCATTTTTGCTTCAGGCCAAAACCAGGCTAGGAACCGCTGTACTGGTATAGATGGTTTAGCCCCATTCCACACAAAAAGCTCTCTGATGGTACTTAGTTTGACACAGGACATTTTTCTCAACCAAACCTACCTCCCTACTAGACTGTGACACCTACAGAGATGAGGTTTGACCCTGAATTCAGTGACCCTCTTAGCTGACTGTCCTTAATGAAGAGAAGACATTTCTATGGATGTATGTTCTTTGTGGATTTCTCAGGTCAACATTGGTCTTAAAAATCCAATTTAATCAATCAGTATGACCAAACTTGCCTTCCCCATAAAATACTGCTTTACATATAAAACAGCCCACCTGGTGCTCTCACATCTGGGACAAAAGAGGCTTGCAGCTGACCTATAAAGCAAGTTATTAACTTACACCTTGTTTGGATTCTCCAGAAACCAGTCCCTGGGAGTGCAGACCTGCCACAACAGATCCAAGAATGGCCTCTGGTGCCCTGTGTTCCCTTGGGCTCTGCTCCATCCCGTAGGCAGCTCCCTGCACATGTGACTTTGCTTGCAGAAGAGGGAGTATCAATGCCACAGAAAGCTGTTACCCATTAGGAAAGGCTGGTTTTAATTGAGGCATGATAAATAATTTCAAATAAGTTACAAGTGTTGGTCAAAGGATCTTCTAGCAAAATCCTCTAAACAAGCTATTCCTATTTTGTTTCAAATGGTAGTACAGACTTTCAAAGCACTGAATGCTGAGAAACTAAAATACTTAAGTGTAACAATGGGTTGCATTATTAAATATATTGATAGTTATTTAATCAGTTATTATAAATATTAAAAGAAGTGCTTTAAAAACCTGAAAAAAAAAGAGCCAAAGAATGTAAGAAGGGCTGTCTTCACTGTGTTGTGTACAGCATACTTTAAAACTAAAAAGATGCTGCTAGATCAGTATTAAACATCCTTTCTGTAATCTAGTGATTACACACGTATAAAGATGAAGGGAGTTAATGTCACCAAAAGAGCACAAGTTCTCTGTTTTCTCCACAGAGCTTTCTGTCCAGTGTGCTAACTGTGCTTTGCATAGGGCTGAGACACTTTCCTGGAAAGCTTCTAAGGGAATTTATTTTAATAAACAAGTTTAATTTTTAATAAGGATGCTAAGAAGTTTGGTAAATGTTGTGGGCAGGCAAATTGATGGCATGAAATCTGAGGAAAAGAAATATACACATATATATACACACATCAAAACCCCTCTGGTACTACAGAGGGAGGAGAGGAGTGATTTTCAGTAGTATTTGGGCAAAACCCCCAGTTATTAAAAAAAGCACCAAATGACCAACATTGACTCACTCTCTTGGCATGATGTAAGTAGATTTCCTACTGTTATTTGTAGTTGTGTTCTGGTCTGGTTATGACATGTTGTCAGTAGACTGGTTTGAAAAGTGTTAGCCTGGGGTCCAATAGTTCTTTTGTGCCATTTAGTATCCTATAAAATACAGGCTATTTTTTTTAAATTTCTTCACATACCTCAAAATTCAGCCACCAGTTTTCTTCCTGCAGTCCCCCACCATCTCCACAGTCCCTACAGTTTGGCTTGCTAGCACTAGTGGAGTTCAGTTTATAGGTTTGTTTCCCTGTTAGCTGTTTGGTCCTGTCTCTTTCTTATCCTGGGCAGTAACAAGAACCCTTGTGAGACACAGACATTATCTTGTTTCATCTTGCAAATTCACAACCAAAGAACCAAGTTTCAGCACGCTTTGTTTGGCCTGCATTTCTAGAAGTGGTCAAGTACTTCAGAATCTATTTTTGTGACTAAATTTTTAAAAGAAATTAATTAGGTGCTTACACAATTATCTGTGGCCCTCATCCAAAAAAAAAAAGAGCAGCTGTGTTGGCATTGGGATATCCAATGTGCTTAAGAAGACTTAATAAAGAGCAACGGTATGTTTACTTCATCTTAAAGAGCATAGTAAGGTATTTATATGAGAATTACTTATTGATTAAAACAGAGATAAATATAGGGAATTTTATGTCAAAGTAAAATATTATACAGAGAACTTTACCCAAACAGAATACAAAGAGCACCAGAGCTGTGCCTAGACTTAGGGGAACTGGATGCTGTGACCTGCATGGTACCTGGCCAAAGCATCTCCTGGTAGCCAACATGCCTAGGCTTCCAGGAGAGATGGAGGGGAACATTTTTGCATAGGCATCTAATTTACTGAGTGAAATACTAGAACCAGAAGGTGAAAAGTGCTTAGGAGCCCCAGTATGTGTCTTGGTAAGACAGGTATATAAGGGAAACACAGTGAAATGGAAAGCAAGCCAATTACAAATGGCAGATTTGTAAGAGCAGAGGAAGGTGACACTTTAAGCCAGCCTACAAAATCCCTGTCAGTAGGTATTGTTGAGAGTTAGGATCCAAAATATCATTGGACAGTTAAGAGGATAATGAGGATGTTTGACATTTTTTAGACAGGACTGAAAAATTGCTAGAGGTATAAACCTCTAGCCTCAGAGCCCCGTCCCTCAAATGCTCAGAGGTAGAATTCAAAAATATTTGATACTTGTCCTCTAAAGAGCTTCTTAAACCTTCTGCTGAAGCTGGCCCTGGCTGCCCTAAAAACAAAATACTGCAATCCATGCATTAGGTTGGATTTTAATCTCCATTTGAGATTACATGAACTGCTGTGAATTGACTGACCAAATCCTGATCCAATATTTAAGTTAAACAGTATTCTAGATAAAAAGGCAAGAAGAACATTCTGTTTTCTGTCAAAGAGTGGTGGACTATAGCATCAGGGGTTATCATCCTCCTAGATACAGATGTGAGATACAGAAGTGGAAACCTGGTGGTTTTATCTGCACAAAGCTGATCTAGCCCAATCCATCTTTGAATGACAAAAGGCTTATTTGCTCTGCCACAGTAAGGGCAAACAGAAATCATGGACTGACTTCTGTTTGGCTTCAAATAAGTGCTTTTCTGTGTTTGGGAATCAGTTTCAAGGTCATTTAGCAACTAGCAATGTCACAGAAGAGAAGGAGCTCACTCCGAAAGCAGGGAAGGCAGTATCTTTCTCTTGGCAGTAGATCAACACAGAAAACGTTGATACAAGGCAATGACACACTGTCCTGAAAATGCAGATGAATCTACATAATATTTGGATATGCAAAGTACAGTGGTGTTATCAGGACCACTTGGCATGACTGTTATAGAAATTTAGGTGAATTAAGGACATGTAGTCACAGAGAGGAAAGGCCAGGGCAAAATGTATTGACTATAAAATATGCCTAGTAGATTGTGGGTAATTTCAGCTGAGTCACTTGGACAATAATGGTGTAAATTCCAGCATTGTGAAGAGCAATCCCACCTACATATTTTGGAAGTATTCCAGTTTGCTTAGCACTTTCCGCAAGGCATTTAGCAGGGATGCCCTTTCAACATTTTGCTACAAGAATCTTCTGCTTGTGCGGTTTCAGTCAGTTCCCAGAACATAAATTTTAAGTCTCAGATGTTACATTTATGCTAGAGTTTGTTTCCTTGGGGTTTTCATGCAAGATTTAATAATTACAGTGATATTTAACACTGTAAAAATCTGAGTCTTTGGGAGAAATTCAAGTCTTTACAACTTGCCACATGGAGTCATATTACTTTCTATGGTTTATAAACTTATTTCCTCTAACTTCTAGTTCTACTGCCCAGAGGGTAAAATACTAAGGTTAATTTAAAACTTTTGCTTTACTGCATGCTAACTTGCACCATTTGAAGTCTAGCATGTGTTGCTGGTTGATGAGTCCTGCCATAATTTAGCTCCCTGTTGTATGTCTGACCTTATTAATCAATATGTCTTATTTACATTCTGCTGGGGAACAGTTGTCATGTGAAGCTTTTGTAACTCAATTGTCTGTCAGATGAGATTAATTTGATCCTCATCTTAGAAACAGAACCTCCACATAAATTAGATCTACTTGGATACTAATGAAATTATAATAAATGTTGGCATGCCATTTCTCTCATTTTCTTTGTAATGATAAATGTCATAGAAAAATAAGCTCTTAGGTAATTGCTTGTATTCATAATTGACTAGAAAGAGCCTAACTTTTTTCTTGGTTTTTTTTTGGCAAACTGTCAGAAGTCCAGACTTGTGTTACAAAACTTGAGGTAGTTCTATCTCACCTAATCTTGTAGTATCTGAAATGGCTTCTATCTTTTCTCCGGTCCAGTATGACAAGAAAAAGTTATAGCTGTTTAGTATATTTCCATCTTTGTTGAATTTAAACTCTCCTCAAAGTCCTGTTACTGAATGCAGTGTTGTGACAGTGCTGTTCAGTAAAAAAGGTGACAGTACTGAGCAGTTTTGATGGAGCTCAGACAGCAAATTACCTACATCTCAACCTTCCCTGTGCCTCCTCAGGTGCTCTGAAGCACAAGGACACTACACTTCATGATGTTTATTTTCCCAGGATCATGATTTGATGGTGTTGAAGCCAGAGCAGAGCCTTCCAGAACACACCTACAGGCTTAAAGGACAGACCTTGTTCAGCACAAGTGCACCCTTACTCCCCCCAGCAATGGGAAAGGCCATCACCTGCATCAGATCAGTACTGGGCTTTAAAGGACACCACCGCCCTGCCTCCGGAGTGTTCTGGTCTTCAGTGCTGTTTGTAGGGAACTGTTTTAATCCAGCCACAAGTATTGTGCCCCATGGCATGGAAACCAGCAAGGAGGGACAGAGAACAAGACAGAGGGCTGTAGGCTGGTATTGCCACCAGAGTCACCACATCACTGCACTGAGGGATGACTTCTGCTCTGCCAGATTGTTCCCTGAAGCATCCAAGGCATGAGACTCTGTGATCCCCCCTCCACAAACAGCTAGGACATCTTGCTACTTGTTTCCCTGTACCCCAAGCTCTGAGGCTGGACCATCTAACATTTCAGTGTGGGAATGCTTCTAGGACAACTTCAGCTTTCCTTCTGCTCCATCTGATATTTTAGATTTAAAGGGTTTGGAAAGGATTTTCCTTCTAACCATATTAAACAGTTCAGGGTGAGAGAGGGATGGAGAAAATGTAAGAAACAAACAGAATTTTTTCTCATAGGATTTCTTACTTTCATCCTACTTTAAAGTTTCCCTAATAAATAATTCTTGAATCCAACCATGCTGGGGTGTTTCAAAAGGACAAGATGAATTTTTTCTTATGCAACAGCAATTGAACACCCTTTTTTGAATACACTTAATAAATGCATGCTGATATCTTACCATACACATCAATCAAATATTCCCCAAGGTATATATGTCAGAGCCAGGGAAGGAATGTGCCTTTGCAGTCACAACCAGTGAATCCCTTTGGGTTTGTGCCTTACTCTGAAGCACATGTTGAAAGTATTACTGTAAGACAGATGATCCTGGGAAATAAGGATTCCTTTTCTTCCTTGGTACTCTGTCCAATGCTGATTGTTATTTTTCTTGTAAGAGCAACAGTGAGTTTCAAATAATTATAAGATTTTGAATTGGTATTAGTAGAAAATTTGCATAAATATTTTTGTTTCTTGAAATGCTGAATAAATATTTTGCTCTTGAAATGCAGGGGTTCATAATGAACAACCTCTATACACTTTCTCTAATCTAAGAAATCCTAGTGGCTTTTGCAAAGGACCTTCTGGTCTTAAGTATAAATTAATGTTTTGTACACAATTTCCTCTCTTAGGGTTTACATGAAGCCAAATGTTATTGAAACAATATTTACAGAATGTTACTAAACACATTATCAAAGAGAAAAAAATTGCACAAAAATACTCATAGAGTAAAAAAATGCATGAAATATTTCCATTAGAAATAATATATAACACAATTTAGAGTTAAACACAATTGAGTACCTGAGATTCTGTTTACTACATCTCAGAACTGTGAACTTCTTGTTCAGCAACAGCAAAAAACATTTGACAACATATTATTATGATTATCTTTTTATAATATGTCTTCTCTTCATAGAAGTATTGTTTATTTTTCTGGAAAAGAAAGGAAAAAAAAGTAAAAAACAACCCTTTATTCTTTTGGAAATACTGTTAAATAGCAAATGGACAACTCGTTGTATACAGATGTTACTCAGAGTTATTGAGGCTGTTGGATACCTATCTTCTGGTTTCAGCATCTTCTGGTTTAACTCTATATTTTATTAAAGGGGATATACATAAATGGGATTTGATGTTGGCAATCAGTAAAAGGACAGAAGTCAAGTGATGAGATGCTTTTCTTGAAGGTGAATTTTGTTCCAAGATTGTTTGTTTTTGAAGGTCTCTTTTTTCTTTTTTTTTCTTTCCCCAAAACATCAAAAATTCCTGTTCCAGAAACACATCTAGCATGGTTGGTTTTTCACCAAAAGCAATTTTTTTTCCACTGCTTCCACTTGGAACTGGATTTCCCCATAACTGTTCTTGGCAACAGTATCTATGTTTTTAATCCAGAACAGAAGAGCCATCTAATTGAGCTGTTAAGGTTCCTTTGTCTTTTTCTATCCACGGCATTGTACACTCTATCCTGCTATCCCCAAAAATTTAATATCCCCATCAACAGTCATAGCAACTGAACAAATTTAAGATACTTTTATTCCTGATTGTTGTGAGAGTACCATTATGTTCAAATGAGAAAGATAATAAAAATTTTACTTACACTTTGTAATGTTCAATTCAAAGTTGACCTATTCTTGCAATCTGGGCATCATTCTTTATACTCTCAGAAATTAAATATTCTGAATATTCACAAATATAATGATGATTTGTACAGAAGCCAGGTTATTCTCTGAAAGCCTATTTTCATATTTTCTTTGGGAAAAAAATACTAGGATAATCTTTCTTCATAATTATAGAGGTCACTACCAGCCTTTCAATGAAGGGGAATCAATAGTTCAAGATGAAGCAGTAATTTTGCTCTCAAGGTTCGACAGGAGAGCTGATAAGGACTTAACAGCTCTTAGTGGAACTTTCTGAGTCATCAAAATTCTTCATAGGGAAGAATCAATTTCAGCTAATTTCTTATGGGGGAAAGTAGTTTCTAAATTATTGTTAACCAAATGAAAAAGTTCTTTTTGTAAAAAAAAATAGCCTAAAAATATAATAATTTATGAAACACAGTTGAAAAATAAAAAAGATGTGAAGTGGTCTACCTAAAAATATCAGTATATTTTGTGTTTTGATTTCTTTCACAACTGCTTCTGAGGGTTTTTTCAGTTTCATTTTGTAATTGAAAGAATGCACTATATTGAATAATTCTATATAACTGTGTACTGGAGAAAAACAGTGAAATGTGGTTTTTCAGATTTATTTGACAAAAAAAATTCTCATTGGCTGGAGTTTTTGTGCTGTCATCAAAGTTTCAGCATCTCCCAACAATCATGGGCTTATATTTTCTTTCTTAACCAGAACAAAAACCTTTTTTGGATTTTTGCCTTTATTCCACTTTGATTTCTGACAAATCCTGGTTTTCTTAGCTTTCCAAATATGATTCTCTTTCTTACAAGGAATGATTTTCTCACCCTTTGAATTTGTCTTTATGTTTTACTTTTAGGTTTAGAACTTGGGTTTGTCTTTTTTTTTTTCCTTTTACTGCTACATTTTATGTCCATTGCCAGTATTTGCTTAGCTTATGTGCTTTTCAGTTTTACCTCTTATTCTGTATTTTAAACTACTGGTCTGCCTAATTTCACAGGAATATTTTACCACTTAAGTATCTTTCCATAATTTTTCTGTTAAAAAAGAGGTGCAGAAGGTAAAAAAAACCATTGTCAGCCTTTTTACCACTGTAAAAGTAATGAAGAAAATCCATTTTTCTGTAGTTTTACATATACAGCATATGAAATAATCTCTTTGAACTGTATGCACAGACTCCATCCTTTTAAAAAGACTGTTCTTTTAAAAGATACCACCCTTTTAAAAAGCCTTTTAAGAGAATGGCTATACCCACAAAGGATTTATAATTTGAGTCTCTTTGGAGTTTCTCTCTGTGTCTTCACTAATTTCTTATACTTGTAGAATGTGATCCTTGTACCAGAGCTAGAAATTTTCTGTGTCTGGAAAGTGTCTATGAGATGGTAATAAAAATAATTGTATCATTTTATATTTGGACATCTGTTAATATAATAAGGATCTGGTAGAATCTTACAGGTACTTATAAAGAAATAACAGCACTCAAGAGCTGTAAGTTTTTCTTGTACCAAGGGAAGAGGACTCTTGTGGAAATCACTATAAGATACAGAAAGTTATTTGCTAATCATGTAGAAATGCTTTGTGAATATTATTCCTTTCAAGAAGCAAATCTTGTGTAATACAGGTCAGTTATGAAGAATTCATTGGTCTTGTGAGGAAAAATCCATCTTATAAACTCTTATACTTAATTTTCCGATTATTTACTTTCAAAGAGCAAAATGGTTGACTTTTGATTAATTAACCTGTCTGGTTTCTTCTGGAGTGAAAAGAAAAGTAACTTCTCTTCAGCAATGAATCTGTAGGCTACTTGGAACATTGCTTATTTGGTGAAAGTTCAGCTAAGGACTTGCAAAACCTAAGAAATTTTGTGAAATCTTTTTTATGGAGAAGAACAATGGCAATCCAATTTTGGCAGTGAAATTTGTTGGTGTTTTATTTAAACAACTTTCCACAAGAGAAAAAAAATCTTGTTTCTCTTTCATGTTTGAATATAAAGTATGTCATCACTTGATATGTTCTATTATGAAAAAATATTTAAATATGAGGTACTTCTAATTTTAAAGATTTAAATGAGTTACAAGACATGCACTGACTACTCAAGTGATTAAAAAAATAGAAGCAAGAAGTCATGCCTAAACATTCCTCATCAATTCCATATTATTTTTAATTACATCAATCCCATACTCTCTAAATTTTCCCGTTTCACCTCTCAATAGTTACCAAAAATGAACCTAAGTGAAACCTTTGAGTCCTTTTTATGCAATTAATACATATTCTGCCTGCCTTAATTTCATTTCTACAGAAAAACAATTGGCTTAACCCCTTTTTTCCTCTTATTCCTCTTCTAACCCTGAGGGACACTATGTGATATAGAAATTAAATTTTTAAAAATGTTAGAAAAGAAAAGATGGATGAAATGCTGCTTATGGATGGGATATAGCTAATTTTCTTTATAGTAGCTGATATGGGGCTGTGTTTTAAATCACAACAAATAAATTGGCACATTCTTTCCCCAGTTCAAATTATACAAAACAATGAATTTGTCTGAAAATTTGTAGAAGAACCCATCATCTTTATTCCATTCCAATATGCATTCTCCATATTCTCCTAGCTGCTATAAACCCCAGCTTTTTCATTGTCTATTGTCTCTACCTTGAAAGATGTCTCTGTAATCATGTCTTCTCCCAGTAATTACACTCTCACAGGTTGCCACTTTTCACTCTTTTTCCTATAACTCTTTGTAGGATGAGGCTTGGAGGTGCAACAAGTAGGGGACCAGTACAGGATACATTGCACCCATAGCTAACAGCTAGGTGAAATTGTACTAATAAAATCTTAGGTTATGAATGCAGTTCACTGCTGAAAATTCATCTCAGGTTTTGAATGATTTCCAGAAGAGAAAATGATTCAATAAGGTAAGTCCAGAGTGCATCACCACCTTGAGAGGTTGAACGCTCCCGTCCAAGTCTCCTCTACTGGCTGGAGGTGGAACTGAGTGGGGAGGATCCAGAACCGGCTTTGGTTCCCGAGGGTGTACACTCCAGAAAAGGCAAAGTCTGCCAGTTTCTCTGGCTCTTTATGCTCTCTTTGCCACCCAATTTGACTAGACTCAGGTCTTCCTGTCTACCAGCTGCTTGTCTCAATCAGTATCTCCTTATGACACTTTCTGATTATGCCTCTGTTACTTTCTCCATTTCATAATATGTTTCTGACCTTGATGACCACAGCTCAACCAATTCTGCTTCTTTCTTTTTTACTACTTCAGTGTAACTTCCCTCCCCTACCCCCTCTTCCTGCCCCAGACCTTTTAACCTTCCAGTTTTAGTCCAGTCTCTTATGTCTGGCAGCTCCACCATCCCCTTCATCCATCTGTGGCTCCTTGTGCTGTCTCCAGCTTTCCAGGTCTTGGTCTTAGCCTTTATTTTTCAGCATATTTTGGCACCCTTACGCAGATTATTCATCTCTGCCTACTTTCTGCACAGCAACTTTTTTCCCTTCTTAAATCTGTTGATCCCTAGCTGTTACCACTATTGCTGCTGGGCTCGGCCTTATCCAGAGGTGGGTCCGTCCTGCAGCCAGCTGGCTCCGTTGGACATGAAGGAAGGTTCTAGAAACTTCTCACTAAAGCCATCCCTGTAGCCCCTCTGCTGCTACCAGAATCTGGCATGCAAACCCAGTATAACACCTGATCATCAAGAGTTGCTCCTCTCAATTTCAGCTGATGTATAGCACATTGTTTGAAACACTGATGGTGAACTCTTACCCTGCCTCCCTCTACAAATATAGATTATTGGCTTACTTATCTTAGAAAAAATAAACTTAGAGCAATAAATGAATTTAGAGCAAAGGAATTTCAACCCCATCTGAATGTTTATCATATATTATTCTTAACAGTGTAAGTCAGTGCTATTGTTAGCAACTGAAAATAGGTTATTCTGATAAATGTTGATGGGAAATTGTGTTAAGATGCATGAATATGTGTTTACATTATGTTCTGTTTAACCTCTTGGCTTTAGTGGAATTACAGGTCAGTAACAGGAACCTAAACACACACAACTTTGGGGACTATGGGTGCAGAGCTCTGAGAGCAGTGGGCAATCAGAATATATCTAAGGGCATAGTCAGTGTTTATAATTATGATGTAATGTTTACATATCTTCCTGCATTCTGACTGATAATAGCCTTCAGCTAGATGACATTTCCATTCAGAATATTTATGGAGAAATTGGTTTATTTGCCGTGCCAATTCTATACCTATATAATGAAGAATAATATATTTTCTTGCAGACTACACAAAATTAATTTATAATACAGAAGAATTTTACAAATAGAAGTATCTAAAAATAGTACACTTGGCCTTAATACACTTGGCCTATAGCCATCATTCCTGCTAATATATTTTGTCTGAATACAAATCATGTTGAAGATTACCTCCTGTCAGAATGAAGAGTCCATAGAAATACAGCTGATCCTGCTTATAAGAAACTTTGCTGAAGGGAAACTTATAGAAGAATGAAAGGTCTGGGAATAATTTATGGATTGACCAAGATAGCATGGATAGCCATATTAAGTTTTTTGTGCATTTTGTAGAACAATTTTGGTTTGTTGTTTGTTTTTTTTTTTTCAGTTGTATTTACCTGGTATTAGTTTTCTTCAAAGTTCAACTTCTTTATTTTAGTTTACTTGAACAGAAAATGTTTTTCCAAACACATTGGGTAGGTTAACTGATGGTCATGTTGAATATAGCTCAGATTTGAAGATTTCAGAGTTTTATCCTTCTTATTTAAAATCTAGTGCAAAATTTGAGATAGCTTACTTACTTCATAAATGGAAAACACATTAATACACACCTGAAAATTGCCTTGATGCCTCAAGATGAGAATATTGTCCTTCCAGGACCAGGAACTATTTTAATATACATGAAACACAAAACAATAATGTTGATGAGGATCCATTTTCCTTCCAGGACTAGAGCAATCGTTTTTTGGTCATCCCTTTCTAAAATGTCTCAGCACAAAGACAGTGGAACTCATTTTACTGCAGTATTTATGGATGATGTACAGCTCTGTTTATGCATGTTTAACATGCCATAAGGAAGTTTCTAAGTGAAACAGACTCCTTGAGATTATCAAACTCTGCTGAGATGGGTTTTGTTGCTCCAGGAATTCTGCAGCTGAACTTTGTTCTCAGCATACCTGAAGTTTGTTAAGATGTGCACCTGAGAGTGAACTGTGGGAGACTATTAGGCCCACAGAGGACATGGAAACCAACATTTTCACAGTAGGATTTGATGAGTAGAGAGACCAGGAGAAGGAATTACACACTGGAATTTTTTCAAGCCACAGCCCTAAACAAGATCATGGTGGTTTCACCCAGCCTTCATGTTTCAACTCATTGCTCAAAGTCATGTTGACTTGAGCAAACAGCAATGACACTGTGTTTACTCTGTTATTTTTAAAATTTACTTACATCATATATTTTTTTAAATGTCTGCTCTTGTTTATTTGGACTTTTTTTTTCAAATGGGAAGAGTTATTTTTTTCCTCTTACTAGATATTTTATGTATTCTAAGAGAATCAAGAAACTTTTAGCTTCATCAGTGGGAATTGTTTTGATGTACATATATCTTTTTATGTATATTTTTTATTAACTGTCGGTGAATCCTATAAGCTATGAGTTGCTCACAATGTCAGAAAAAGTGATTACAAAGAAAAGGCCTTTATAAAGTAGGTTTAATGGTCATGTAATATGTGAATTCCCTCCTTAAAGAATACAATTGGAGTGGGCTTCCCAGAATGCTTCCAAGAAATCTTGGAAACAGTAAGCTACCAGTGGTCCCTTTTCATTGTAGAAAAGGCTTCGCATAGCACAACAAAGTTAAACCTATGGTTCAAGAAATAGTTAAAAAAAAAAGAAAAAGGAAAATGGAATAACAATCTAGTTAAAAGATTGGTTTATGAATTTATTTTTGAATGTTTCCCTTCCCATTTCTAAGTACTCAAATTCCAGTAAGGAATGACACTTGTAAATAGAAAACTAATAATTAGTAGATTTTTTAACTTCTTAATAAGCTTGTCATGACATATTAAAGTAAACTCTGGAAACTGCAGTTGTTTTATCCAGCTTTTATCCAACAGTGTAATGATTTTTGGGTACATTGCCTTCCAAAATATATCATACTTTAATTAATATCAACAAATATTACTTAGCTTATATTATATAGTACTTATATATTATTTACATCTCCCTCAATGTAAACACTATGGATTAATGGAGTGTGCTTCTCATCTGTCATGTAAATATTCCATATATAAAATTAGAGGAAAATAGTTTATCTGTATAAAGTGCATTATTTTAATCTTAACCGTTATGGAATACAAGATCATTAAAAGAATGTAATTTTTCTGTCAGTAACTAATTTTTCGTTTAAAATGATGGCATATATGATTAAATTCCAACTTACAATAATTTCAATTAGACTAATGAAAACTAATTATCAGTATTTTATTTCCAGACATATTAGGAATATCAGTTCTGTAATTTTTCTGCTATATATTTAAAATCTGCCTGTGTATTCCAACAGATTTTTTTGTGCAGCTTCATGCTAAAAACATAACATTAATTATGAGAAAATCAAACAAAGTAAATAAGTGAATGACCAGATAAAATGCTAATGCAGTTTAGAAATTCATTATGCATCTTGTCAACGTTTCTGTAGTAAATATTTCGATATATGTCCCTTATGGTTGTGCAGGCTTGGCATTAAGTAATCATGACCACGATATTTGTAGCACCAAAAAAATGGACCATAGGAAAACAAAATAAGATTCATGATCCTTGCAACTGAAATGGAAAATTACTGTTATATGACCATAACTGATTATCTTCTACTTTGAATCGATCAGTAGTCTGGATGTAACAAGCCTGAAGGGCTTTAATAGCTTTGATTCCCTAATACACTAAATTATCTTTTTTTATTGAGAATTTGTAACAGTATTCTTTTCTAATGGAAATAGGATTAATTTTGCATTATAAAATCCTAGTAATTAAATACCAGATAATTTAATTGTACTGAATTTATTTCTAAAAATAGAAAATATATTTGAAGGGCTTGAAAATTCCTACACCTATTCAAGAATGATAAATTTGTCCCTAAATAGTCGAAATACTAGCTTATGTAAATACTCAAAGGAGATAAGGAAAACTGACAAATCTGTGTACGTATGTGTAACTCTGACTTCTCTGGTAATGCAGAGAAGTGCTGTTAAAGTTATTTGCCTTCCTTACATTTGAAATTATTATAAAATCTTGCTAAGAAAATATTCAAAAAATAACCAATTTCCACTGAAATTCCCCTCTGAATAATCTAAAAGTTTTCATCAAAAATGATGGGACACGTCCATGCCAAAAAATTTTAATTTCTTTTTTTAAAATACTGAATGTCAAGATATATGAAAGGGAAAATTTGGATTTTTTCCCCTTGTTTAACTTAATACAAAATACTTGAAATTCACTTGGCTGTTGATGAGTTTACCCATCCTGATTATTAAAAAGAACTCTGAGTTACCCACTGACTTTCTAGAAGAATAGAGAAATGTGTTGAAGTTTGTGAAAGTATTAACTCTTCAAGGACACTGTTTTTTATCTGTCTGAGGCTGTTTCTGTATGAAACTTCATGTCATCTTACTTGCTGCTTTGCCCTTACTAGTAGTACAAAGAATCAATGAACCTAATTATGTGAAGACTTTTTACATAACTAATAGATCATCATGTCACTGCATGGTCACCTAAGAATTTAATGCTACATTAATTTAAGGGGAAAAAGCATTTGTTTTTGTTTCATTGTGTGTTTATACTTTTGTGGTGTTGCTCTGTCTTAAATAGTAGATATAGTTTCATTAATATATTTTGTATATTCTCAATATCCACTGGAGAGAGACTGTGTACAAGGGCATGTAGAGACATGGTGAGGACGAATGGCTTCAAACTGAAAGAGAGTAGGTTTAGATTGGATATTAAAAAGAAATTATTTACCATGAGGGTGGTGAGGCACTGGCACAGGTTGCAAGTCATGGATGCACCATCCCTGGAAGTGTTCAAGGTCAGGTTGCATGGGGCTCTGAGCAACGTGATCTAGTGGAAGGTGTTACTGTCCTTGGCAGGGAGCTGGAACTAAAGGATCTCCAAGGGCAACCGTGCACTGGAACAGATCACCCAGAGAGGGTGTGGAGTCTCCCTCACTGGAGATATTCCAGAACTATTTGGATGCAAACCTGTGCCATGTGCTCTGGGATGACCCTTGTTGAGCAGGGATGTTGGACTAGATGGCCCACTGTGGTCCCTTCCCACCTGCCCCTTTCTGTGATTCTATGTTGTTTTGATTAAATCTTGGAGAAAATTTTTGGAGGTAACTTGTTAGGGATCCCTCATCTTTATCTTTTATGTAAAGGCTGTAGCTTTTCAGTAGTAGCTTATTCAGATCAAGACTGGCAGACAGCACCTTGAGAATGTGTAAGGAGGTTAAATAATTTCTCTGATTTACTTGTTAAACATCTTCTGTTATCATGGGTAATACCAGTGAAGGTTGTTTCTAAGTAGGTGGTGATAAATTCTTGTTGGATTTAATATCGTGATGGTTATATCTTAAATGACAGTTTTGAAAGGGTCTTTTCAATAAAAAGCTCTAATTTTTTGCTTCTTTAACATTTACATTTTAAGTGATTATTAAAAAGCCAAACCTTTATTTCTTACAGAAAGAAAACAGATGTTTCCATGCTTGCAGCTGCTTTTAAAAACAGCTCATTATATGCAGAAATGCCAAACATTTCCTTTGTTTTGTTCTCATATGCTTTCATGTTATATATACTTTTGGAAAGCTTGTACTACACAGGACATGTGTTTGAAGTATTAAGTAAAAGAGATACAGACTGAGCTGTCATTCTGAATCACCTTTGCAAATGCTTATGAAGTAAAATCAAGTCACATCCATCTAATTCCTGACACATTAGACACTCTTGCTTTGATAACCTGGCCCTGCACAATTCTATCAGTATGTGCAGCAAGGTTGCTTCTTTTTTTATTCTATTCTTCACAGAGAAAGACAAAATCTTACAAACAGTTCAGAAAAATGAAATTATGTCCACCTATGGTCAGGAAAAACAGTGTCCTCTATGGATTCAAGCAGCCTTGTTTCCCACAGAGGTTTGCATTTCCAGTATGATATGTTAGAAGTTGCATTACAGAGGGAAAAAAGTTAAAGTTGAGTAGGGAAGTGTAACTTAAATTCAAAGTTTGCTAGTTAAAAAAATTTCAATTATACATGTCTGATTTAGAAGGAGGTAAGATTATTCAGAAACAGTTCTTTGATATGAGAACATAAGCTTTAAACAGTAATTCAGTGCATTTTGTGATTTGTTATGTGATGAATCAGATTTTATATAAAGAAAACTGAAAGGAAAGATAATGAAAAAAACATGAATGGGATGATTATTTGTTTTCAAGCAGAATGTTTTAGCTTTGTGCCCATGAAATATTTCCTGAAAATTTTGTTGTAATATATTATTTTAATATATATTAGACTCTTAGTATTTCAGTTTCTGTTGTTCCTACCTGGATGTTGCAGAGTTCTAGTTTATAAGAGAGAAGAAAAGAGAACTATTTTTCAGAAGCAATTGACTGACTGAGTGATTGAAAGTAGTAGGAAAACCTATACAGCATCTGGAGCAGGAAAATAAGGAAAGACTGAAAAAAATTTCTAATAGCAAAAAAACCCCCATACTTTTCATCAGTGGGTTTCTGAGAGGTATCTGATTCAACAATCAAAAGTTACAATCTTAGTAATTACCATCTGAACTAGAGTTGGTTGCTTTGTTTCTCAGTGATTAAAGTTTATTTGACTGGATTTCAGTCAAGGGTCAACATCCCATCATCCAATGTCGTCTGCTGTCCACACCAGAAGATAAGTACTAGAATATGGATGGATATCGTCTTAACTGGAATTTTCTGAAAAAATAATTCTTTTTCATTCCAATATCCAGAAAGGAAAAAAAGCAATAATGCAATTATTTATGCTACATCTATTAAGCTAGTTTTGTAGATAAAGAGAGCCTTAACTTTCCAGATATCCAGACTATTAATTATAAAACATACTTTAAACTGACTGGAAGGAGTGTAAGAACACAAAAACTGGAACTTTCCCACATTACAATCAAAGTATATAATTTTAAACTATGATTATAATTAATAATTTTTACCCCAAAATAATTTCAAATGTTTCCCATCTCGCAACAGTAGATGAAGTTTTCCATCCAGACCCATTTCCTTATGATATGCAATAATTTTTACTTCTGCCTTAGTTACCTAGATCTACAGCAGAAAAGAAGCCAAAAGGCTGAGTGAAAATTGTCATTCTGTTCAGAAGACTCAGCACAAATAGGGAAAAAGATTGCTTATTTCATACCTCTTATGAAGTGTTCTGATGACTTATTCAGGTGCATTATATGAACCAAATATGAAGTTTTTTAAAAAGGTGGTTCTCATGATAAATCAAAAAGATAGCAAGAAAGATCAGGAAAATAAACCCTAAAAATAGAATTATGTATTGAAAGGATGTTTCTGGATTTTCTGAGCAGAAAATGCCCTTAGTGAAACAAAAATCCCAAACATCTGATAGTCACTACAGTAGATGAACTTGTGTGAAAAATTTTTCACTACAGTGTAGAGGATTTGGAAATAATGTTGCAGGGGCAATAGAGGATTTTTCTTGCCCCATTTTAAAATAAGGACTTAATATTTGTGCGTTAACTGTTAGAAATTAAATTTTACAGGTATAGTGAGGTATGAAGGTTTTTCTAATGCCAGTATGTCATTCTATAATGAAGAAAAAGTTGCACTAGTATTATACCCTCTTTTGTGGAAAAGAGCATTTATATTCCATTTTAAATGTGAATTTTTAAAATTAAGCACTCAAAGATGATCATGATCTTAGGGAATTAAACTGAGTGAGAATTGCTTCTGAATTTTCCCTTTTTTCTTAGAAACAGTACTGTATTATCTTCTTCATCTCTAATTTAATTAGGTAAGGTTCCATTCAAAATGATGTTTGTTCAAACTGTGTCCTTACATCCTGAGAAATAATGACTAGCAGAAGATGTGTGATGCTTTTTAATACTGCACAGTTTCATTTCACAAATTAAGTTTCTGTAATAGGGATGATGGGTGACAAAGGGCATAAGGGATGTTAAAGATAATTTAAGACTAAAAATGTAATATACCTGTATCTATAAATCTTTAATATGGGAAAATATAATAATTTATTGAATAATTTTTGTTTCAAGAAACCAGACCAAGTTTATAGGGGAAAAAAAGTTAGAATTAAGGCCATCAGTATGTAGGAGAAGCTGCCTGATGAATGAAATTTTTGCTAAAGTAAAACGTGTAATTAAAATATTCATTAAGATTGAAAGCTTCTGGGAAATCATCCTAAATATTAAAAGAAAAAAGAGAAAGACAGAAAACAACTCCACAGAAACAAAAGAAAATGGTGAATTTGAAAAGTGAAAAAGCAAAATGTTCCATTACTGATATTAATTTTTTTCTCTTGAAGTGTTTGACCATAATCTTTTTCCTCAGTGTAAATGATGCAAAAATAGTGTCATTTTTAGGTGTATCCAGTGAAGCCTCTCTGAGCCACTGACATCATAATCTGCACACAATAATGGCCGTTTTCTTCTAACATCTCAGCAAACTTTTAATGGAAAAGATCTATAATGAGGTTTTATATTTCTAGGCTTCATTACTTTTTATGAAGCAAAGCAAAGTACACTTACTAGAGCACAAAGATAAAAAAAGTCTTAAAATGGTTACAACTAAGTAATAACTGGAAATAAAACAACATTTTTAGTATGCACAATAGCTTCTTTTTAACTTCAATTTTAACTTACGTGCTAGTCCAAAACATGTACATTTCCTTGTACATGTACTCCTACCTTTGATAGTGTTCTCAAAGTAAGCTTTCACTATTTTGAAACCTACAAATTATCTGGTATTTCTTGTGCAATCAGTATTAATTCTCAGGAGCATAAGGGTTTTATTTGAAAGTAGTTTACCTGTTTAAGTATTTAATAAGTGGGTCAATGAACTTAGTGGAACAGCTCATGTCCATGTTTCTAGCACTGAGAAAAGGTATAATTACTTTCAGTATAATTTTGAATATTATCCTTCAATTGTGTGCTGAATAGTGTTCAATAAAGCATAATTTTGACTTTATATCAATATAAGTCAGTAGTGTAAGAAAAAAACCCAAAGAAAACTACACAAATTAGTTTTGGCAAGAAAACAAGTTACTTTCTTGCTTAAGAGCTCAAAGACCAAAGAAATCCAAAGAGATGAAAAATGTGTGCGTGAGTGGCCTGGGATCTTGCAATGAACAAGTAGGAAAACACAGTTTAACAGTGGATCAAACTAATTTGAAGTAACTTCATATCATTCTCTTTATGAGAAACAGACTTTCTGGCAGGAAAATTAAGGTTTCTGTTTGTAGAAAAACAGTCTTAGGTTGGGTGTTTCACTGAAAATATTAACATGATTCTGATTCGGGTGAAAGCCTCTCGCTTTATCTGCTCTGCAGTTTTTCTTCCATTTTCAGCTGCACCTGTAATTTTCAAAAGCAGGTTTTTCCAGATCTTTGCAGTCCAGCTTTTAACACAGCCTGCATAATTGTAAAGTTGAAGAGTTGATAATAAGAAAAACATTCCTTTGCATTGTTACCTCTTTATATAATAGAGAATACTTCTTACTGCATTGTTACTTACACATGATGGAATTATACACTTTTTTTCCCCCAATTTCTTTCATTTTGGAAGAGGGAACCTCTTGCATGGGATTAATTTCTTTAAAGTGTTATCAGTCCAGATGGAAATTTGCTTTGGTCTTCCACTACTTAAATGATAGAATTATGGTTCAATATCTTCATTCCTTCATCCTTTTTTGTTATTGCTGAGCATGCCAACAAGGGTACTAGTGAACCTCACTCTCTTTGGTTTATTATATGCTTCTGATCCTTCTGGTAGATGGCAAGATATTATATGAATAACAAACAATGACAGAGAAAGATAAAAAGAACACTCTTTAAAAGCTATTTAAGCCTCTCTAAGGATATTCACCATGTAAATGAGAAACTTCTACTTCACGCAGCCTATAAATCTTGACAGTATCAAAACTAATGCCTGTGCTGAAATACTGGTCTTGAAATGACAATGTTTATTGAGGTCATATATTACTTTGTATTTGATTATTTTTCACCAGCTGGAATTAATTCCCAGATAGTTTTTACTCTAGCTGGAATAATTATTTGGGAGGTTTTTGTCGTTGTTATGTTGTTGGTTTTTATTTTTCCTGGAGGTCCAATATATTATATTAGACTTTCAGTTTTGTCCAAAAACAATTGTCAAAGGGAAAATGACTTGAGAATACAAGCATGTCAGCTGCAGTATGTATAGCCTGCAGCATCCCCAAACCCAGCTGTCTCATACCCTGTGGCACATCCTGCAGTTTATGTCTGCAGGAGCTACAAACAGGCAGCAGTGTGGTTTCCTGGCTGATGATCATAGGCTGAACTGTGCTCCTGCTAGATCTGATGCTGGTGAACCTGTCAAATACAACATCAGTTCCTATAATTGTCTAATGAGTTATTGCTTTGATTGATCTATAGAATTGACAACTATGTGATTCTATGCAGGGTTGAAGGTTTTCCTTTGGTTTGGGTTGGGTTTTCCCTTCCTTCCTTCCTTCC